>JAPTYQ010129217.1:0-14939 GCA_029814465.1 Ostorhinchus cyanosoma | reverse complement strand
ATTAAAATGAACAAGAAATTGAAGAAAACAAGGGTGGTCTGATAATTTTTTTCCACAACTGTATGTGTTCTTTATATTGTAGATTCATATGCTGAAAAATGTTAGCCTGTCTCTTCCTCTGTGTCTTTGCATCTGTTATACACACAGCTATATTAAGATGCATTGATGATCTATCCATTGCTGTCTTCAGCACTGTTAAGTAAATAATTCCTTATAATGCCACACATTAGCCTGTGATGTTCAGTGCTTATTCAGCACTAATTAATTATGATGCATTTGGGGATGTTGGAAGCCTTAGTGTGTCCTTAAAGCCTCTTTGGATGAAGACTTTTAATTAGTTGACAACATACCAGAGAGTGTAGCTTGGGGAACAGTGGGTTGGCTTGTCACTGGTGACCTCCTGTGGACAAACACATCATTACATCAGATAAAGAATCACTCACTGCTGCCTCCTGCTGGGCTATAACATACATTTAACTTTACAGCATGAGGTAACAAAAGGCTTGGCTTACATAGGGGCCATAAATATTTGTATGTACGTAAATAATTTATTTTCCTCTAAAAAAAGACAAATGGAGCAGTGCATGTCTTTGAATGCATAATGAGGCTGCGATATGTGAATTTTTAAAAGTGCATTAAATAGTCAGCATTTTCATTACAAATATTCCAAAATGATCCAAAAATAATCAAAGACAAAATCTGAGCAAGGATCTCCTCTCAGATAGCCTTCATGCTTTCATTATTGTGTAGAAAGGGAGGCGTTTCCAATGCACAATGCTGTGTAATTATAGATGCTGATAATTCTGTGGCGCACTGCTTTATATATCATATTGACGTGGAGCTAAAAGCCTGCCAACCCAAGCTTCTTCTGTCTACTGCATTACAAAGGAGAATCATTTTAATGTTATTGACCGTCTCCATCATCTGTGTACAGAGTCAGGGACATATATCTAAACTGCACTCAGTTCACAGCCAGGGAGTTAGAGAACTGCCAGGTAATGCAGATCATATTTTCCTTGGGCAGAGTGTGGTAATCATAAGCTGGTTAATCAGTGTGGCATAAGTGTTTTCCCCATGGGACAAAGGTAAAGGAAACATTAACACACACGCAATACAAACTAAGCAGGCAGATTTACCGAGTGTGAGTGAGGGGAAGGGGTGTTTGACAGCATGATACTGACTTGTTAGTGGGTGTTGTGACATTGGCGAGGATGGTGAAGTTGCTTCTTACAGTTCGTAGGCTGGCCAACACCTGGGGGATGGATGGACAGTGTAGGAGGGAAAGAAGGAAAAGGAAGGAGGGAAGGAAAGAGGGGGGGGTTTGGGGGGATGGGGCAAGTTCACTGCACTAATTAGCCACTTTTTCTAGACATTTACATCATTTCAACATGTTGCATGAGCTGTACGAGAAAACATACCTGAGCGAAAGGGGTGACAATCATGTCTTCAGCATGCCTGCAGGAGAAAACAAGGAAAGTGAGGAATGAGGTTAATATGGGTGGTTTTGGCACAGCTGAAGTACTCTCTGACAGTGTTTATAGCAGATGCTGTATCTGTGAGCTACATGTTTACAAAGACCCATGTTAATCTAAACAGAGAAATAGTCTGGAAATAGAGTAATGGAAGGTTTTGGTAGGTTGAATCTTAATGAAAGCAGAGCACAACAGTTAATGTTAAGAGGACTCATCACGATTTCATTAGCATAATGTGTGCATAATTACAATCATGCCCATTGGTGTTTTGATTGGGATAATATACAGTTATTGTGTTGTTTGTGTGAGCGTGTGAGAGAACGAACTGTGCAGTGTTAAATGTTTTGGTTTTCAGTGCATGTGATTGATGGAGGAAGATGGCTTCGTGCTCACCCCTCACTATTGATGGAGGAGTTACGTGACATGGTTTTAGGGGATGTGTCGTAGTCGGAGTCCGAGCGGTACAGGAAGGATTCCCTGCGTTGGCTCTGGGGGAAGGAGGGATGCAGCACCAACCCAGGACTCGCCTGCGAATCCATGGGACTGCGGCCTGGCGAGGGACCATTTTCTGAGTCGAAGCTGAGAGGAGGGGGACACAGATAAGACAGGGAAATGGAGTTTGCATGAGTTAATTTAGATGCTTTAGCTGCTGTTGTAATGTGACAGTGACAACAAAATGTGTCAAGATTACACTTAATACTCAAACATCCATCCTCATGTAGTTTTCCCAGTTTCTCAGAGTGGAAATTGAAGAAACAGAGATGTGACAGCCGCTACAGCAGAACCCATGCAGCTGTGACTCTGCGGTACTGCTGGATTGGCAGACTGCCACTGGGTTGCCCTGAGAATTACACTTTACTGACAACTCATATTTTAGAGCGAGTCATTTTTAAATGAGCAAAATGAGCCACATCAGCCCCAACTTCTTCTAGGGCCAAAGTCTGTCAGAAGACATGAGTCACTGAGGCTTTTAATTGGGATTTAGATCTCTTTTACCCCTAAAGGTTGAAAGAAAGCTTTAACTGATTAACATAGACACACCTATGCTGATCTGTGTAACTGGAAAAAAGCATTGGGTTAATATCAGTCTGGCCTGCAGGATGTACTGAGAGGATGTACGTCAGTCATGTGGTGACAACAGTAGCATTCCCCTTCCTTGCTTCCTTCCTTTCTTTTGTGAGAAATACATGTCTTTTTTTGCGGTGTTTTTTTTTTCTCTTTTAATCATTTTAACCCTGTAAAGCCTGAACTATTGAGTCATTGACAGAAAATTCCAGTTCTTTCAAACTGGTGCCTTTATTGGTCCTTCTAGACAATTTCAATTTTGTATTATATTTGATACATTGTGATTCAATGCTCAAAATATTATTATTTTTGAACAAACACAAATAATAATATAGCACAAACATCTCTAACAAATTGGTGAATCGTTCTGTCGTGGTAAAGAAGGAGCTGAGCCGAAAGATGAAGCTCTCAATTTACTGGTCAGTCTACGTTCCTACTCTCACGTATGGTCGTGAACTTTGGATCATGACTGAAAGGACAAGATCTTGGATACAAACGGTCAAAAGGAGTTTCCTCCGTAGGGTGCCTTGACACACCCTTAGACAAAGGGTGAGGAGCACAGTCCCCAGGGAGGAGCTCGAAGTAGAGCCGCTGCCCCTCCACATCGAGAGGGACCAGCTGAGGAGGCTTGGGCATCTGTTTCAGATGCCTTCTGGACGCCTCCCTGGTGAGGTGTTCTGGACATGTCTCGCTGGGAGGAAATTTATAATTCCTTTTCAAAATTGGCAAAGTTCTGCCTTCTTCCTCATTAATGACAGTGTAGTGTCACTGGAAAGGCCTCTGATGAACACATTCCTCCCCCTGGTGGATTATTTGTGTATTGCATGTATCTAATTGTACACATCAGGTTTTTCAAGAAAAAAAAATATCATACTGATTATGTAGAAGGCTTCAAAACTCATATATCAAATATGATACATTTGGCATTATAGTGTTAATACCATGGTGTACTTCCCCCATGCAGCTTCTCTGTCAACAATATTGTGCAAAACCAACGCCACTCCTTTCTGTGCTCAGCACCACCCAAAACATATAAAGAACTAGCCAAGCAACTTTTACCCCTGTTCCTGGACAAAAGTGGATGCTATCAAATCCATCTCTGGCACTGGCACAACACTAAGAAAATTTAGAGATAGGTGTGGCTATGTGAGACTAGGTTGATATTGCATTTGTTAACATCCAAACAGAAATTATGTGATGAAACATGAATGACATTTATGACCTGGTAAATCCTTAAAATGTGAAAAATTCTTGTCTTTCAATCCAAACTGACTTAGGCCAGTGCATTTCTGCATAACAATATATCCCAAACACTAGGGTAAAACAAAGGTGTCAGATCATTCATAGAAGAGCTTAGCCAAAGGGTGCACAGCAACACATTTCTCAGGTTTCACTTGGCTCGTTTTTCACCAACACCAGCAGTCATGAAACCTCCTTTTATTCTGCCGCTGATGCACAACCCCTTGAACTGCTCAAAACCTCTCAGACCAACTTTTTCCAGGATCAAAGAGCATTTAATCAATGCTGCTAAGAAATGAAGTCTGTATTGATTAATGCACATTGTAGTGTTTGACATCATATATCCAGGAACCGATGGCTGACAGACAGATAATTTATTTTGTGAGGTCTAAGTTTTCTGGTGGATTAGTTTGGTAAAAAAACAAGTTTGCTACACAAAAAAAAGCTTCAAGTCAAGGCTTTTATATTTATTGGGTTGACAAGGACAGATTGCGGTGTAGGTGCAGCATCTATTTTTAATGTAGTGTGACTTTTATCTCTATACCATCTACACTTTCAACATGTCAAACTTTTTTTATCAATTCAGTTGTGAACTGTTTTTAGTTTCACTTCTAAAATTGAGCATGAAGTTGGATATTTTTAGAGTTTTCTTCTAAATTGGCCAATTAGGAGCATCTTCTCTCCCCCAGAAGGCTTTGTGAATATGGCTACAGATCAAATTATCATTAAAAATGTTTCTCCGGTAATGAAAAACACATCACAAATGTGTGCCAGGGGGACCCTCTGCAAGCTGCACGCGGTAATCCTCATTTTTTTCTGCTAACTATGAGAGGAATTATGAGACCTCAGTATTCTTAATTCAGTACTCGCTGAAATCTAATCCATCTGACTGTGTGTATTAGCGCATGTGCTTGGAATAAATTACTCAGAAATCTTCTTTAGTGAGTCATATAAGAGTCACAGTGCACAAAAGTTTATAGTACTCACAGCTGAACTGATGCAGAATGATTATCCTACAAGTTTCTTTTTTTACCTTCATTTTATGTTCCTTTCTCAGGAACAACAGTAATGTTTGTGGGTCGACGTCTCCCAGTGCATGTTTAATCATCCAAAAGGTCAACCAAAACCTTCATGTTTATTTGTTATTACTAACCTCTTTATTATTTCAATCAATAGTGCAGTGGTATTAATCACTTCCCACAGATTATGATTTGTTTTTGATAATTCACTAATTTTTGATAAAACATGCACATTTTTATGTATATCGGACAAACCTAGTTATAAAATACAATGACATAACATTTGTTGAACTTTCTTTTTGTAATGGGATGATAAATAGAATTAAATAGAGAAATAAGCCATGTCTTCTGTTCAGGGTCAGGTTGACTCACTCACTTAAATTCAGGCCAAATGAATCATAACGGTTTGAAATGTATTTATGTCACATGTAGAATTTGTAAAACCTGAAATGAACAAAAATGAACATCAAATGTAGCACTTTCAATGTAAAGGATGTTTACACTGATCAAGGTGAAGAAATTCTAAACTGCAAATACAAGATTTGCCTGCTTTTGAAAAGGGTCAATATGATCCATAATGTAAGAGGAGGGTTAATGGAGTACAAATGTCAGCATTAAAGGTCAGTGATGGCTGCACCAATTAAAAGATCAATGGCTTTGATGCACTACTGTACCTGCAAATACAGTGGGATGAGCGTCTGCGCTCCTGAATACTGCGATTTAGTTTCAGACGTCGAAACAGAGCAGAGCCCCCATGTCCACGAGACTGATCGATTGGTGACACAGGTGAGGTGAGCGAGGGCACAGGAGGTGGCCCCTCAGGACTCTCCCACAGCCTCAGCTGTCGTGGCAGCTTCCTCTGACTCATCTTTGCTAACTCTGGCCCTCGTGGAGCTAAGCAGTTAAGAGAAAAGTCCCCCAGCCTCCACTGAAAACTGGCAGTCTCACAATGTGTGGCTCTCTCCCTCCCACGTAGTCCCCCTCATCTACTTTTTAGTACGTCGACTCACGTCTCAGCCAACTAGGACCACAGCACCTGTCTGTGCTGCTGTCCTCAATCCAGAGCAGGATCTAATAACAAGGCCTGATCCTCCCTTTAGAACTCCTTTTCCACGTGTCTCATGCCGGAGGAGTCAAAGTGCATCAACATGCATTCCCTGCGCTGGGATCCTCAGGCCCTGGATGCTTTAACTAACTCCCCGCTCTCTTCTCACACCCTCAGTTTGCTCCTTGGATTTATGCAGGTCTTCTTAATCCTTGCCTGTGCTGGTTTGTTTGAGGTTTGTCTATTTGCCTCACAGAGGAGAGCGCTTTTGATATTTCACCACCTCTGCTCTGTTTGACTCCCGTTACTGTTAACACGACTGCTGGGACCAGAATACCAAAGCCAGACCTTTGGCCCCATCTAGTCTCCAGGTTCCTCGGACAGTCTTCTCACTTCCACAGGACACCTGGATGGTAAAAACGACCCAAGGACATTTGATGATCTTCTTTAAATTCCTAATTAGTCCACCTTTTGCCCTCCTCGTTCATGTATCTGTTACTTTTTCTCTCCTCGCCCTGCTTCTCTGTTGCAAGCGTTTACTCACTATCCTTATCTCACTGCTCACAGTTCCTCTGCCGCAACAGGAAGGTTGATCAGTTGAGTTACAGACCACAGGCGTGAGAATAGAGCAAACGAGCCTGTGTAATGAGGATTTGAGAGAAGATAGAAAACCCAGAAGGAGGAGGGGAAGGAAGGAAAAAAAAAAGTTCAGGGGAATACGGGTTGACTCATACCCCTGTGTAAATGTTTACATATTCTACTAAAGAGCGTGCAAGGTTTTTGCCAGAAACACTTTGTATTTTGACATCAACAGCCTTGCTTACCAACAGTATTTTCCTTGGCCTTTAGACGTGAGGAGCCTGATACTACCTTAATATTCTCCATGAGCAACAATTAGACCGTGAAATAGCTTTTAAACAAGGTGCATTGGGTCAACCGCATTTAATTCAGTGATGACATTGGAGAAAACGATGTCAAAAAGCCTCAAGTTTTTAGGGTTTTTTTTAGTTTTTTTTTTACAATGGTTATATGAGTTATCCAAGAGCACATAGCCGCAAATCAAAATCTATGAATATTTTACAACAGTTTAAATATGTTAGAACTATTGAGTCACTGCAGCACTCAGCTCTGCTGGCAGTGCAGTCGCAGGGTTGTTGTTAATTACTTTTATAGAGGAAAGTATAGATTAATAGCATTTGAACTACCTCATTAACCCAGGAAGTAGCAAAATGGCATTTGGAAACAACACAACACAGTGGCAACATCAGGTTAGTTTTACAGAGAAAAAAATGAAGTGGTGAGCAAGTCACATAAGTATTGCATAAGAGTTTGTCAGATTGCACAAGGCTACACATTTATCATGAAGAAATAGCAAAAAATTTATTAAACTGTAGTTGTTGAATTGTCTTTTTGATCAAAATACTACAGTTAGAATTAAAGATGAAACAGATTTATTTCAGTAAAATTTTTGTGGGTGGAGTTTTTTAGTTTTTAATATTTTAATGTCCATGTTACAGGTTGATTCTTTAAAATCTGCAAGAACTGATTGCATTTCAAAGCATCATCTTAATACTTAATTTCTGCTAAACTGAGTGGAAAACTCACTTCTTGTTTTCGGTAGCAGGACCAACCTTTAATCTTTGTTTGGAATACAGATTGGGCATTTTAAATTATGTGTGTATGGTGTAGAGTTAGATAGTGTGTGAAGGTGTGTCTGTGGACACAACCTGCATTTGTGCATTTATTTGTGCCTGTTGTGAGAAAACACAAAGAGGAAAGCTATTCAGACTTTGTGTGTCACAATTTGAATATACACTATGCACATACCAAATGAGAGCACAAATGAGATGACTTGTGAATATCTGTTTTTCCTCGCAGCCTTTTTCTGCAAGAGCAGCTAGTGCAAAAAGGAGACCCCGCTGCCTGAATTTGGTGTTCCACCTTTCAGCAAGCGGCTTAAACCTCAAGAACAGCAAAGAACACAGTGAAGATAAGATGCCTTGTCAAGCTGTTTCCTCCTCTCTTCTTGCCTTCCACATTGAAGAGTTTACCCTTTCTTCTGAGTGTCTTTGTCGTCCCCTCTCTCCCCGGTAGAGAGTACCTAACGTTTGTTTATGACGCACGGGGAACGGATGGTAGCGTGTCTTGGAAAGTCACTTATGAAAAGGCCTCGCATCCAGCTTGTTTGAACAGCACCTTTCAAAGATACACTATGGAAAAATGTCAAGAATTTTAATTCACATGACAGTTACTATTGTAATCTCTGGAGAGCTGATGAAGAGACAATTATTTTATTAAATACAGAGTCCCAGCTCAATAATAACTGGTGAAACCAGAGAGTGACTCATGCACATAGATAGACACATGTGTACACAGATGTGCATTAGAACTCTTGTACATCTTGCTTTTGTTTTCCCCCAAACATAGAGGAAAACTCCATGCCACGCCATGCATACAGAGATACATAGTGTATGTGATTATAATGTGGGCTGTGGGCAGCTCTCGTGGTTTCATTATGTGAGAGCAGAGTCCCTGGAGTGTATCGCTGTGGACAATGACATGATGATCAGAGGTTTCAGAGGGAAGGGGATTTGTGCCAGCTGAGTGATTCCTTTTTATTGAAGATAACAAACTGTCGCTGTCAGGATGCAGGATGCACATTAAAGCTGCTCTCTCTCATGTAGCCCTGCTACCTTTACAGCCCCACTCAGTTCACACACTGTGCTTCAATGGGGCACACGAGACAACCTTATGGTAATGAATATGTTAACAACACAACACTGATTCATTTTGCATGACTAGGAGATGTGGTCAGTGACTTGGAAAATGTAAAGCCCATTTATGGCATGTGTAGCCATTGTGTAAAATAAAGCTATTTTCAGTTGAGAAACCATATGAACAGGTATTACTGTATTATAAATTTGGTTATTAAATTAGGATTATGCATCTTCCTTGAGAGTGCAGAATAAGATGGGAAAATTGGACTCTTTTCGAGCAGCACTCATTTTCTCTCATCTCTGCACACATTTCTGCAACAAAAGGGCCGGCTTGATTTCGTGTCATTAATACAGCAGGCTTCAAAGAGCTTTGGAGCCGCAAGTCAATGCAGCGATTAGTTTAATTAAACCTATAAGTCTATATGAGAGTGTAGAAGAGATTTACATACATCCCTTCTATTGACCCGCTCTTGCCATCGATTATTCATTAACAATCATCATGAGGAAGCCTCTGGCTGAGGCTCGCTACTGCCACATCAGCGTTTTCCCAAAAGTCTGGTTGGTGTCAGCTCTCCTTTCCTATCACGCTGTGTACGCTGCTGTTAATCAGGCGTCTCTGAGGGGATGAGCCAAACCTTATTCATTTAAGCCACTTCAAAAAAAGAAAAAAAAACACACTCAGTCAATCTCCCACCCTCTCCGCCTCCTTTTCTTCATTCTCTCCACTTCACTAAGTTAATGATTAACCTGCCTGAGTCCATCACCCTCTCTCCCCACGAAACACACAGTCCGTACTCTCAGCCTCAGTGGAGAATGACAGTTATTTCCTGCCCCCGCTTCCTCCTCTGCCAAGCAAGCACAGATGCTTATTTCCACGTGCAATTTCACCCCCACACCCCCTACTCCATTTCAAGCCCCCTCCCACCCATGAGCTTGTCCCTCACCCAAGCATTTAGCACCTGGCTGATTGCTACCAGTGTGGGGGTGGCAGTGAGGGGTGCTCAGACAGAAAGGAGTTGGAACTTGTAAATTGGGGAAAGGGTACTACTTTTAAATGCTGACCATATAATCGCTGCTGTATACTGCTGAGGTTGACTCATCTACTGATCTATTGAGCACATTAGGCTTTTTATTATGAAACTCTCTCTCAGGCCGGGGCATGCTTTTAGGGCAATATGCCCATAACTGACACATCTCAAATGACATGTCCAGAACAGGCCTGCCATCTCCACTTGCCTCAACTTGCCCTCTGTGCTTCTCAGGCAATCACAAGAGAACTAAAGACAGAAGCACGCTCAAGCCTGATTCCATTTTAATGTCGGCATTTACAGTAGGATGCACAAGAAGCACAAGCTCTAAAGGGGAAGTGCTGGCGTCGTGCCACATGGGCAAAGAGAGGGCATCTGGCTGCTGGAGCCTCACAGAGCCAGGATGAAAATAATGCGATGACAAAGGGGGGGAATAAATGACTTGAATAGGAAAGGACAATGAGACGACTACTAATGATGGAAAAACATTCCTCAGTGTAAAAGGTGATAAATTAATTATCCAAACAAAATGCCTTTTTGTAACAATCATAGTCATTTAAAAATTCTTCATTATGAATGTAATCTAATGACCAGGCAGTGAAATATTCATTGAGCTCATCTCTGCTCTATCTTATGCCGGCATTCCCAGCATAGATTGAATTTGCGTTCCTCCTCCTTTTCTTGATAGAGTTTTGTTTTTTCTTTCATGCATTCTTTTCAACTGATTCACAGATATTTTCTGTGATAAGAATGAAAACAATTCAAACCCAAGAAAATCCGAATCCATTCAGACCCAGCCTCCATATTCTTAGCTTCATCAATCACCAGAGCTGTCATGTCATGAATCACATATTGTAATAATAACACTGGGCTGAATGTGTGTTGTACACACCATGAGAAAAACTATACTCATTTCAGTGTATGGGATAACCTTAAGTCAATCATTACTTAAAAGCCTGATGCAACGAGAAAGTAAGCTGACTAGAAAGCAAAATGATTTCTGCAGTAAATTGCTTTTATCTTTCTGTAAAGAATCACATTTTTCTCCAGTGCCCGAGTTTAAAAGAAACCTATGATAAAATAAATACCACGTAATTTTATATATCGCAGCATGACTGCAGGATTATAGTTAATATATCTAAAGATAATGTAGCTCTGTGTTTTTAGAGAACACCTTCCTCAGCCTAGTCTCCCACCCAACCAGCACTCAGCTGCACTGTGGTCAGATCACAGAGCCAGGGATTACAGCAGATTATCCTGCCCACAGGATCACCGACCCAACTCCAGGTTGCCGAACACAGAGAGCCGGCACTAGCCTCTGAAAGTGCAGAACATATGCCTTTCAAGAAGAACCCGGAGGGATTGGGCACAATCACACACCTGGCAAATGCCACAGAGAGGGGATTTATTTTATGGGCTACACCAGACAGGATAATCAGCCTTTATTCCACAAAGCAACAGGCTCTCAACATTGTGAAAGGACAGCCACCACCAGCCCTCTTAATCTATTAATGCACTGTAGAAAATAAATTCCAGTCAGACTGAATGGTTCACATTAGACACACAAAGCTCTGAGCAGAGTTTACTTTAACCTGTGGTATTTGGACGCTATGTAGATTGTCTTACACCCGACATTCTTTGAAACCCACCAGAGGCATCCGTCACTTTAGATCACCATCAGCACATCTCTGAACTACTTTGAATCCATCGAAGGCCCTCCTCAGGTGAAGACCAACACATGCTGTCACTATCATGTCAGTTTCACAGGTTGCTCGATTCACAACTCAGTCCAGACGCACCTCTGGGACATGGATCCACACCTCACAGACCTCACGCATTGATGCACTGGGGATGCAATAGTAGCCCTTGGAAGGTCACACACAACTCAATCAAAATACTCATTCAACATTATGTTCTAGATATTATCAGATGAACAGTGGAGGGGCATTACAGTTTTATATTGTTTGTTGGCAACATATTTCAGTCACGTCAGGGTCAATAACTTTGTGGAATTTTCCTATTTTGGGATCAGTAAACTCTTATCTTATCTTATCTTATCTTATCTTATCTTATCTTATCTTATCTTATCTTATCTTATCTTAAATTTTTAGTAATCTTTTAGAATTGTGGCCGGCAGACATGTCTATGTGCCTTCCTAATCTTCGCCAGGCCTGTACTGCAGCCATCTCTACTTCTGCTTGTATTTGGAGGTGTTTGGCTTTCAGTCTGGTCATCAGGAAGGGAAACACATGGCCAGTTGGACCAAGGTCAGATGACTGACTTGGCCAGGCAAGAATTGGACTGTGTATCCATAGAAAACTCCTTGGCTCCCTTCCTCTGTATGTTCTTTTTTTTTTTTCTTTAACCTTTATTTAACCAGGTAAGTAAGTTACATTACATTACATTCATGCATTTGGCAGATACTTTTTTCCAAAGTGACTTACAAGGTGAATATTAACAATTAGTTGAGAATTGATTCTCATTGACACTAATGACCTGGCTAAGAGGCAGCATATAAACAGAATAAGTAATCATGATTACTTTGTAGGGTCTCAAAATGGGGGATGTGGGATGAAAGGGACATCCAGTGGCCCCACAGCAGGGATGGAAAGACTCCTAATGGAGGAAGATATACTCACTATAGATTGTAATAATTGTACTGACAGCTGTTAGCAGCCACCCGCTGATGTATTTGTGTGAACCTGCTGTGTACTGACAATAATTGACTCATGGAGAGTCTATGTGACCCTTGGAACCAAGGACTAAGAATCAGCCCTTGATAAACCAAGGACACATGGCTGTTGAAACTGATATTGAGTAGACAGTCCCTGAGGGTCATAGCTACAATATACACATCAATGAACTCCCCTTGACATAGTGGATGGATGCATCTACTACCAGTGTAATCAAGTACTTTCAATACAGAAATAGTTGCTACACTGTTACCAAAAGATATTTCAAGTTGGCAGTTCTTTTGGTTGAAAATAAATAAGAACAGTTTATATTTGCATTCATGCTGAAAGCACCATAAGCAGCCAAAACACTACAACACTGACATAAACTTATCTAAAAATGTTGACATGAAGGATATTTTAGGTTTAGATACATCTAGACTCTTTATATTTGTTGTTTGCAGAAATAGCAACAATTCTGAATGTAAGCTGGCGACGTCCAGAAACCGAGATATCTGAGTGGAGCAAATATGTTTATGTAAGTATGTGACACTTACTGACCTTTGTAGTTATATAACTTATGTTTAGCCTCATAGCGTAATTGCCTAAGTCATGTTTTTGGTCAAATTGTGATATCTGCATAAGTGTACTCTCTTAACATGGCTGCTTCATTTTGCATCATTGACTATGTCCTGAAGAAAATATGCAATTATGCTATGAGGCTAATGTTATGTATAAAGTAAACATGTCACATATCCTGTCAACTTAGAAATTTGTTTACAATTGACAGAAATCAGAAAAATGAGCAGAGTTTGGAAATGCTGTTCTCCTCTCTTCTCTGTCCAGAGCATGAATTATTGTAAAGATATATGATATGCTGCTGTTTCATAAGGTTATGAAAAAGTAGAGCCTGAAAATCTTGACAAGCTGTCATGTTGCGTCCTTTTGAGTCTGCATATTAGAGACGTCTGACGGAGTCTCTTGACAGTGATTGGTCATTACAGATATCTGTCTCTGTCTCTGAGAAGACCTGAGAGGGGCCACAGTGTTTCATCGAGGACTGAATTTCCTAACAGAGCTAAGAGGAGGTATAAGGTGTTCAAGGTCTGCAATTCAAGTGGTTCCTGTCAGACCACTTGAATTACAATACGCTGACAAGGTTATTATGAAATTGTTTGGACAGTAATGCTAAAAAATTGCACTAAAACATTTGAAGATGAAAATCCAAAACAACAAAAGGCTACATATTGACAGTATCTATCCTATTGTTCCATTTTCTGCTGCACTTTTACATCACGTCTTGCAGATAGAATGCAACAAGTCAGCACAGGTTGGTGGACTGGGTATTTTTCTTTCTTTCTGTTCCTTTTTCCATCAGCCTCACAGCTTTTCTCAGCATCTCTTTCTGTCAAGCTCCTTTCTTATTCTTAAAACATGCAAAGTAATTAATTACACCTGAGTTTAGGGAAATTATACACCAGCAGGAATTCCTTTTTCTCCGTCTTATTCGTTCCCCTCTTCCCTGCTCCACAGAGCTCCTTACTCTTTTAAATGTAAATCCCCACTGCGACCCCAGAGGCCATTTGTATCAAAGGTAAGCATTTAAGAATCGTGACTCCCAATATCCATCTGACTTCATAACAGAATCAGTGTTCCGATTCCTGAATATCACAAGTGGGAACCAGAGGAACTGTTAGTTTAATGAGCACTGTTGCTTTCAAAAAGCACCTTGTAGGTTTCATTACAGGGGTTCCGCTGTATTTCTCCTCCTCTCTGCTGTTGTAGAGACTGAGGATGGGCTTAACAGATGGATCGACTGACATGGAGACACATCCTGAGAGATGACAGATGGAGATTGCGTTCAATTGGTTTAGTTTCCTGCTACTCGCATCCAGACAAATTATTAACTGAGAGACGAACTGTGTGACGTGGAGTGTAACTGTTCCGTCGCAGCAAGAGGAATAAAATGATATTGATTTGCTTTTGATGTTTAATGGAGTTTCTCAGGGAGAAGATGCAAGCAGTAGGGGGTGAGATGAATAAAGGAATGGGGGTCAACGAGATAAAAGCGGGTATCTAGATGAATTGAGTTTAATGAACTAAAATTTAATGGTGACCAGCATTCCTAGAAAGTAGAAAAGTGGTCTTACAAAACCCAATTAGTGCACACTGTGGAGCACAAATGATGAGAAAAGAAAGGGGCAAAGAGACGTTGGAAATGCGATCAAGCTGGACTGTGGAGAGCAGCGAAAGCACTGGCGTCTGTACTATACCACCAAATCCATAAGCTTCCCTCCCCATGCTGTGGCCCCCCCTCCCTCCCCAACGAGCCCACACAAGGAGTGGTATTTTTAGCGCATCACCCTATCTCTGAGATGGAGCGCGTAACTCCCTCTCTGCAAGCGGGGCTGCTGGGCCTCTTTTATTTTAATCCAGACTGGAGAGAGAGAAAGAAAAAGAGAGAGAGAGACAGAGAAGTGTGAGTCATCCAGAGCTACCTTTGTGTCACTGTGGCTCTCTTCCTCCTCAGCATCTCACTATCTTTCCCTCCATCTTTTTCTCCATCTGTCTTTTCACTCAGTCTGCCACTGTTGGCAAATGTATGAGTCTGTCTATCTATCTATCTATCTATCTATCTATCTATCTATCTATCTATCTATCTATCTATCTATCTATCTATCT
>JAPTYQ010129196.1:0-14943 GCA_029814465.1 Ostorhinchus cyanosoma | reverse complement strand
GTATAAATAGTGCATTTTCACATTGAATGCATTAATTATGAAACATTAACATATAAAAACTAATGGAGTTGATTTTCCTGCATGATTTCTATTGAAAATTTAAAAAAACATACAGTTCATTTTCTTGCCAGATTACAGCATACATAATATATAACATAACATATACAGTACAACTAAGCTTAGTCAGTGTTTCTTGTCATATTGTCTGAATGTAGCCGTGATGAATCTATCTTTGTGGAAAAATATAATATATAGATATACAGTAATCAAAGAACTGTACCAGAAATCAGTGGCAAGTGACGTAAAAGTAAAGATCGCATAATGAAGCGAGGATTGCAAACTGTGTCGTACCTTTGCTGTTATCTGATCATAAATAGGTTGGACCGAGAGAAAAGCTACGAAATGAGCCACATTAATTTATATTAATTAATATAAACTCAAATAATGATCGACCGGTATTTAAGAATATATATCTGAATGTAAGTTTTAATTATGCGAAATGTTAACGTGACCTGTTCTACCTTAGCTTGTGTTGGTTTGTTTATTTGCTTGATTTTTCTTTTGTTTATTTGTTGTTGTTTTTACTGTCCACTATGTCTTGTTATCTGTATCACTAATTAAAATAAATAAATAAATAAATGAAAAAAATGTACCTACATGGAAAAAAAAAACTATACAGATGTAGGTCAGTGATTGTGATCGTGATGACCCACCACTGCACGAACTACACAGAATTAAACCACAGTGCAATGATTGAAGTCAAACATCGCAGAAGTCTTCATTTATAACGTATTTTTGGGGCTAAATAAATATATATATGTTGCCTGTCAGACATTCCTAATCTGTTCTTTCTTAGAGTTCTGACTTTTGATTTACCTGGAATGAAAGTGCTAATTAATAAGTCGAGAGCCGGATGAAGTTTGAGCTCTGCCAGTTGAATAGACCTATTGAAACCATTTCAAAAGGCGGTTGTGTGTTAATGTTTGCGACTTAATAACTAGAATCATTCATCACTTTAATAAGCCGTCCTGATTAATTTAGTGTTTACCATAGGCTGTGCCATCCTTACGACTTTCGTGTACAACAAGTGTCGGAATACGAACCGCGTTAGACGTCTTCTGGAAATCAATCTTCTTTCGGCTGCGAGGGACACATTTCATCTAACAAAGATTATAATTAGTTGCCCTTTTATTCCGTGCAACTTTCTCAGAGGTTTATCCTTGTAGGGAGGAACAATCAGTGTACAAGGTCCCCTGTCAAACATCTCCACCCTCTCACAGAGTTATTTTGAGTCTTGAGGATAAACCTGTTCTCTCAGGGCTCCGGAGACATGAAAAGGATATCTGCCTCTCATACAAATTAGATATCCTACCTACAGAATCCCTCTACTTCCGCGCCATTACTGAAATGCAAATGCGATGGGGAAAAAATCCAAATTAATTCCCTTTCTGTCACAAAAAGAAATGTTTATTCCGGTGAAGTCTTGACTTTCCCTTGGGTCACCTGTTTGCTGTAGAATATCGTTGGCATCGCCTGCACAACATGCATTCACTGGTGTACTTTGTAATTAACCAGGAAAAGAATGTCACTCTAGACATACCACTGTCTTTGTTTTATGTCTTTTTTTTCTTTTTTTTTGAGGTTTTCTGTTTTTACTGAGACAAGAAATCAGCAGTATCTCAATGGAATTTGGTTGTTTGACTTAGTATTAATTTATGTGTTGTGCTGTATGTATTATTCTGTCAGAACCCTATATCATGAATTATTTGGTGTATTTTTCTATACTTGCAAACGGCACATGTATTTGACTGATATGCTAACCATTTTGACTGTAATTAGTAACAGATAAAGATAAAGTTTGTGTTACTCTTTATGATTTAACCACCTTCAGATACTACATCCAGGATAGGCTATGGCACGACAATTATGATTATGATTATCTATTCTATTCTATTCTATTGTAATGTTGAGTTTAGGTGCTACTTAAGTGAGTGTAATTAGAAAAGCATGTAGCTAAACATTATAGCCCGCGATAATGAGCGTATTGAATTAAATCAGTAAACTTCTACAGCATATTCTGTCAAATTTTAAAAGCACATACTCTTATTTTGAACAAACAGGAAGTGTAGGACGTACTGACATACGAACGGGACAGAGCAGCACAGCCAACAACCTGGAGGGGGCGGGGCATGAAGTGGTTCATGTGCATTTAAAGGGCCAGCGTTGGTGTCATTACTCAGAAATAGGGTTGAAGATGGACCTGTGGAGTTGAATTAATGAAGAATTCAGACCCAAGCAGAGCATTTACAGTTTATGTAGACCACAGGGAAATGCTTTAAAGTGCATGAATCCATTCAACAAAGCAAAATATCACTTCTTTAAATGCGAAAATAAGGACGTTTGGTGCTAACGAATGATCATTTTAGCCTATTAGCACCCACTGCATCTGCTTAACAGGTTCTTTGTGTGTTTACTTGACATAGAATAAGGCTTTGAGCATTTACAGTTTATGTAGACCGCAGGGAAATGATTGAAAATGCATAATTCCATTTTAAAAAGCTAAATATCCCTCCTTTAAATCCCATAATCAGATTGTTTCAGCATCACATGGGCGCATGTAACAAATGAATGTCATTTCCAGATCTTGACTGATTTTTGTTTGATTTTCCACTAATCATGTAGAACAGCAGTGTTTGTCTTATCAAACTTCTTTGACCTTTAGTTTAATCTACCAAACAGGTTTTCAGCTGTAAATTTTAAAGCTTTCTACACATTCGTGTATTGCGTCCTGTTGATATGATGTTTGCAATAGTCGTATTCATGCAGTGACTGGCCACTTTTGCTAAATCTTTATAAAGGAACAGATTAGATGATCTTTAATATCTTATTGATACTAACGAAAAAAAAAAAGTGATTTGTTAGACAAGTGATAATACAAGAGGTTTTGCAGTATTTAGTTTCACACGTTTCTTATCCTTTTAATTCCGTCAAAACCCAAAATAAAAAGTGTCCAAATTCACTAAACAGATCATAAATGTGCATCACCACAGCTGAGATCTACTCTGTTGAACGATGAGGCTAAATGTTTCACACATTAGCAGAGTATTGGGTGATGTCAGTGAACCGACACCGTGGTTTCACAGTGATACTTGCAACCGAAGTTTAACTAATTAATTAACTACTGGTTAGTCATTACATTTTCATCAGTGGTGAAATATACAAGGTTGTAATCTTCTTTTAGCTCCTCATGTGGTTAGACTTTAGGTTAATGAGGAGAAAGAAAAGAAGAGTGGACTGTGGGCCTTGGAGGAGGACTGTAATATTCTAGTTTTAAGAGGATTAGCTGCGAGACATCGTTTTATTTTCGTCTCTGCTCACCGTTTGTCACTCAGACTTTTAGAAAATCAAAGGTTAAGGAAAAATTGGCTGCTCGACGCTTTTTACTAGAATAAATATCACACTATTTCCTGCTACAGGAGGTGTTAATATATACTCAGCCTGACTCCAGGGTTCATTCGACTGTATTTTCAATAGCAGTGTCACATTCGGTCACACTGACAGATTTCTTTGCCCTTATTCTGACAAAGACACAATTCTCAATAAGCTGTTTACGTTCTCAACACAATGAATATCCCTCCATTATTCCTGTTTACATGCAGCTTTGCATACCACCATTAAAGGTGTGTTTTTCTTTTTAAAGTTTCCACTGGTGATAGACTTTCCACATCTTCTCTCTTTTCTACTTTCTAACACCTTCTGGAAGACTCGCCTTTTTGATCTTTGCTCACATCCATGGTGGGTCTGGTTCATTTTCAACAGTGGGAGTGTTTCACCTTCTGATGAAAAAGGGGATTTTTCTTTGGAGCATCCATCTGTATCTGGGGTCATGTGTTACAAACGGCAGTAAAACATGCAAATTAGATTCATTTTTTCTTTTTTTTATATATATATATATATAAACCTTTTTTTAATTCAAGGAGATTCACAAAATATTACAAAACGCTTTCCCTCAAACCACCCCACATAAATATACCATATAAATATTCAGCCCCGTGTATTTATGTACACCCACTCATAAAAAGTATACATGCAGTTGCCCATGAATAAAAATAAAATATCTGTATATACACTTGCACATATAAATATACACAAACAACAAATCCATACGTGCTTACACTAACACGCATGCCTGTCCACACATATACCTGCACATCCATTTATATACATGTACAAACATACATATCTACATAGAGACACACTTTTTTTTTCTTTTTATATGAGAAAAAGGCTTAGAAGTTCATAATATTCTATGGGAGTGTCTGTCAGAATGTGTTTGACCACTGCGTCACTGTCTATGAGATTCGGATTAATGATGTTTTCCAAAGTTTGACCTAAACAACACAAATTATTAACTGGAAGAGTGTTTGTTGATTTGATGGCTTTTTTTTTGACAGATTGTTAGTTGTTCGAGCAACTCAAGATTCAGATTCATCTTCCGACTCCACACATGTCCAAACACTCGTGCGAAAGTGGAATAATATAATGTATTCCACTTGTCTTAATTGGGAAATGCTCCTTTCAGAAAAAAAGTGCATTTAGAATATACTGTCAAATTCAGAGTATTATCATATGGGTCTTATTTTGGTTCCTTGCACTTTGCCACCTTTTTAGACCCGATAATAAAATAGATATTTAGACATATTTCCCCCCAGGATGTACTTAATGATGATCTCAGATAAAAGCAAAAAATATATATATATATACTCTTTCTCTGAACCATCACAAAATTAATGATTTTTTAATAAAATATTGCAGCTAAAAATAGGTCCAAAATTAGGACAGGAAAAGCTACTCAGGTGTCTTGAAAAAATCGCTTGAAATGGTCTTATAAACCTCTCTAAATAAAGAGGCTTTGTTAAATTTGTCGGTCCTAGTGGTTTTTCTAATCCAGACATGCAGGATTTTCATGAATCTCAGTCTCATCCCAGGTTTCATATGTACTGTAACCCATTGTGTCCACTGTTTACTAGTGTTGAAATGATCCAAGGTATTTAAAATGTGTCGTACACTTGAGTAATTTCACCTGTGTTTTGTAAACTGTAGCCGTAACCCTTCCAACCGCTTTTATCCTCCAGAATAAAATCATTTGGAAAGATCACAGCGGTTTTTCGAGACGGAAAACAACAGCCCCTCTAAATTCTTGTTCCCAGCTTTGGAAATAACACCTTTTTTCATCGTCTGGACGCAAAGGGCACCGCTTTGATGGGCCAAATGATAGAGGCTGGTGTCAACGAGACCATATTACTCTAAGCATTTGTTGTGGCATTTTAGCTCAACTTTCTTATTGGATGATATCCCACGGGAAGGTGGTGATAAGTTTATAGAATCGAGATGAAATTGTGCTGAAGCGCGGTAGTGGCTGCGTGTGCGTTTGACAGGTGTGTACATTCAGATGTTTGCATTAAAGTTTTATGAAGGCTACCAGCTGATTATGCTGCACCTCAGGGACCGGGCAACTTTTTATGACTAATATGAAAAATGCTCATGGGCTTTTCTCAACACGGCCAAAGAATAGAAGCTTTTAAAGCAGCACAGCCTCACCTGTGCCGCTCTGATATGCTCCTCTAAAAGGCCAGCAGATTCTGAAATTGGGATCAAAGCTCATGCAGTTGTTGGTTCTCCACCCAGGAAGCGGAGTCCTGCTGAAGCCTGTGTTCACCAAACAACCCGGCAGTGTGGTGTTCCCCCTTCAACCTGGAGAAAACCGCAGAGAGGTGGTGTTCAGCTGCGAGGCCCAGGGACACCCTTCACCTTCCTACAGGTAAATCCACAGGCACACTGCAAAAATCTAAGTCTTAACAAGTGTATTTTCCCTCATTTCTAGTCCAAATATCTCATCACACTTAAAATAAGACAGAATTACCTGAAGAGTAACTTTTCAGTGAGATATAAGAACTGATTTTTAGACAATAGATCTGGAAAATCTAATTTCATGAAATCTTACCAAGATAACTTTCACTTGTTCCATCGGCAGAGTTTTTTTTTGCTTAATTCAAGAATACGCCAATGAAACAAGTGAAAAATTATCTGGGAAAGATTTCTTGAAATTAGATTTTCCAGATCTATCGTCTAAAAATCAGTTCTTATATCTCACTGAAAAGTTACTCTTTAGGTGATTACGTCTTAACTGTGATAAGATATTTGGACTAGAAATGAAAAAAAACAAAACCACACAATAGAATACAAGAATAAAAACAGAACAATATGTACCTTTGCAAAGTCACTCAGCTCCTTTCGTTGCTTATTTTGATGCTTCCAACACATCAATTTCAAAAACTAAGCGTTCACTTGCTGTCTAATACATCCAGCCTAGTGAAAGGTAGCATTATAATGAAATAATCAATATTATTATCACTTTTCTTGTCTGTCAGAATGTTATGGCTCATCTGTGTAAAGTTGTATGTATTTAGAAATGCACGCTTCCAATACTGATTAGTTTAATGAGATTAAAGGTCGAAGTAAAGTTGGTTTTATTTCGATCGCCGTCAGTCATTATGCGCAATTATGTCAAGGCACAAACTAAAGTAAGAGCTGTAAAAGGACTATATTGGAGAGGAAATCCAAGAAATCCTCCAGTGGGAAGGAAAACGTCTTTTACAGAAGGAAAAAAAAAAAAAACCTCAGACAGAACCGGGCTCCGGGTAGGCGGCCATCTGTCCGGACCAGTTGGGGTCAGTGGAAAGAGACGAGAGAAAAACAAACGACACAGAAGCTGGAAAATCCTGGTCAGGTTGGAGTCCAGAACCACACGTCAGTCAGAACTCTGGAGCCTCTGCAACATGATAATGGGTCAGATTATAACTCATATCCATGTTAAATATCAGGCCTGTCCATCCCTACACATCCCATCCCTCTATTTCATCCATTATGATACATCCTTTATTTATCCTAATTGAGATTAAACTCAAAGAGCAGAATATAGACATAGTTACAACAGGTCAAGACACAATAAACCAACACCTGTCACTCGCTATAAATGAATAAAATATAGTTTCTAGTTCTATACAATAAAAGACCAACATAAATAAAGGGTTTCAGTGCAGAATTTAAAAGCAGGAGTAGTATTTTCCTTGTATTTAAGATTAAAAACACTCCAAAGGAACGAGTTCTGACCATTTCAGGTGCTTTTGTTAAACATTCTGTGAAGGAGTTGCAGTATTGTACTTCTTTATCAGCACTTAATATAGTAAATATAGTACAAAAACACAACGCAAACCTATAAAAATCCATTAACGAGCAAGATATTTCTTAATAATGAACATATTCCGATTTAATGCATGTTATTTGGAGACTGACTCATATGATTGGACTACATTAAGTACTTTTAAGGGAGAATTTTATTATGCTGCTACAAATTCATGCACAACGGTTTCAATACTTGCTGTCATTAAGAAATGATAAAGAAGTTATTGAAGGAAAACGGTTGCCTAGTAGTTGAAGAGTATGGTCACGTGGAATAAAGCATTAAAATGGTTGTAAATGACTAATAAAAGGTCAATATGCTGCTAATTTGCATGTTAATAAGCAGAAATGTGATCCATTAAAGGGCTCATATTTATCTAAACCCACTTTTATGAGTCTGTGGTTCATGTATTTGTGTATTTGGACCCTAATAGTTCATACAGTCTGAATTTGAACCCTCCAGCTGCTGCAAAGTTATCTTCATATTAATTTTGGCGAAAATTGAGTGGATTTCTACAACCTGTTTTAATCCCTGTTTAATCAGGCAAGTGACTATTTTTGGTAATTTCCTGTAATATTAAATATGGAGCCAATCCCACGCTTCAGTGAGGTCCAGAAGCTTGTTTTTTGTTTTTTTTTCTCCTTTTTATAATATACAGTGATTCAGACAGATTTTATCAACATTTTGAAGCTGTAAATAGTGAATATGAGTGATTTTTGTCCGTTTATGATCGTAGAATAGTTGTTTTATTGCATCTCTTTACTTTTTAGCGAGTGCTGCTCAGATGTTTTAAGACAAGAGGAGGGAGATGACGTATCAGTTTTTCAGTGAGTGCTTTAAAGGGTTAATTTGATATAAAGTCCAGACTTCCTACGAACATTTCTCCGAGTACGACATAATTGTTTGTCAGCAGCAGCGGTTGGAGTAAAAACTGAAAATATGTCCAAACTTTTAGCAGATTACCTGAAATGTTCAGTTGTTGGTTGAATGGGATATAACAACACAGTCAACCACCTGGAGGGGGCGGGGTCTAAAGTGGTTCATGTGCATTTAAAGGGCCAGCGCTCCAAACCACCTTTTTGGTGTCATTAGTTAGAAAAAGGGTTGAAGATGGACCTGTGGAGTTGAATTAATGAAGAATTCAAACCCAAGCAGAGCATTTACAGTTTATGTAGAGCACAGGGAAATGTTTGAAAATGCATAATTCCATTTGAAAAAGCAGAATAAAATATAACTCCTTTAATCAAAGTTTGAGTAAAAGTCCAAAGTTTGTACTAAACCCCAGGTGAAAAAAAAACCAGAAAAAATGCAATTTGAGAACCTCATGTCTCGCTGCTGCTCTCTGCCTGCAGCGCTTAGCTTTTCTGTCAGTCACGGTTAATTTGAGAATGACGAATTAATTGGCCGGAGTCGTTGGTCTGTTGTGTATTTGCATCAGCGGTGGACATTGATCTGCTGTGGAAATTGCTTTGAGAGCTTCCTGTCATCAGCACCACTGACCAGAGAAAAGATCAAGTGACCCGCGAGAATCATGCATGGAGTGTGTTCTGCTTCAGACGGCGGAGGAATGAAGAAAAACATGTGGTACATGACATCGAGGAAAGAAATGCTCCTCTCACCCAGATATTTTGTAATTTTTTTAATTCTATCAAATAAATTTTAATATCACCGACAGCATTTCAGTCACAACTCCACGAACCCCAGAATGAAAACACCTTCTCAGCTCGCACTGATTAAGCAAAATCAAACGGTAATATTGTGCTTCAATCCAGCCTCATTCACTGTAAAGCCGCTCTCATTTACATATTTTTTCTTTTTTGCTGCCAGACAGCTGAACACTTGTGAAAAAAAAGAAATATTTAATCACTGCATGTAAAGACTACTTGTTAACCAGCAGCTTCTTCTAAGCCATTTCAAGCTGTTGTGCTGTCGCGACAAAAATCTTTGTTTTCATAACAGCGAGCGTATCAACATAAACACTTTATTCCAGCTTCATTCAAACTGAAATGATGGACTGTGTCTTAAAGTTGTGAGTGACACTGGGCAGCTTAGATCAGCGTTAAAACGAAATACACAAAAACACTAAAACAGCAGGTGAAATTTGGATAACAGTAAAATATAACGACAGAATTTTAGCCGGTCTACAAAAATGAAACATTGCACAGAAGCAGCTGCTGCTAAGGCTGAGACTGTGGCTGTCAAAATATTGAGATTTGAGTGGATGATTAATTATCATATAAACAACTCACAATAATTACACATGTTGTAGCTTTTCTTATCTTTATCCATAAACTGTAGCAGAAGTCTAATATGAGCAGAAATATACACCTGCAAGTTATGATAAAGAGTTGGTTATTAGTGCAGAAATCTGAAACATATAAAATAATATGTCTGTTAGATTTTTGTTAAAAATAAATAACGAACGTCCTGCTCCGTCAAATAAAGTTTCTGACGGTAAGGGAAAGGAAAATGAGGTGCACGGCAGCAGGAGACACAGAGGGAATTAGTAAAGCGTCTTAAGTTTCTGTTTCACTGTATCATCTGTTATTATTTGTGCATATACTGTATGTTATATTTTCTGTGCAGAGACAGAAATATAACAGACATTTGATGCAAACCCACCCGTTTATACTCTTTTATTCCCTCACCCAATGAGAATCAATAAGAGAATCGTTAAATTCTCATGGATTCCCGTTCCTACACATTATTGCAACACTCAGCCAAGTTAGAGTCAAACTAAAATCAAAGTGGCACTAACTCTCCATTGAACTCATAGTAGAAGGAGGATGTATCACAAAGAGATTATGTTATTGAAAGTCAAAAGAATGAAACATTTCTCTTCTTGCTCTTGGCTTCACCAAACCATTTTTATACAGCTTTTATGGAAAAGACTATCAAGGTAACTGTATTTGCTCAGATAAAAATCAGAAGTCAGGTAAACTCTGAGAATGTAATAGTAGCTGCTGTCAAGGTCAACATGAACAAATAAAAGCCTGTTCTTAATAACATGCACATACAAGCCCTGGTGTCTGTGCTGCCAGTTGAACACAGTGTGTGAATCCTCCTACAGGTCTGATGTAACGCACTCAACAGCACAGTTCATCTGTTCTTCCATACCACTCATTCTCAAGTGGTATGTTCAGGTTTCAGTCACTGCAAGTGTGTGTTTTTTCAATGAAATTGTCCTTTGCAGACACAGGAAGACCTTTATACATTTAAAGCAATGAACGATTTCTGTTCACTAAAAGTTAAATTTTACTTTGTAAGTGTTAGCACGCTGCATGACTTTTAACAAAGCAAATGTGAGTGAGAAACAATAGAAAACAAGGATTTGTCCTAAATATTACCATGCCTTTAAACAGATGAATAAATAAGGGCCTGATGCGAATAAATGAATGAAGCTTTATTGTCATTCGGCATGTCACGAAAACATAACAAACGAAATTATGTTTGCACAGTTCTTCCAAAAACTAGTGCGGACTGCTGCCGTCAAAGGCGCCGCCAGCTGGCTTTAGAATTCAGAAGTTTTGATACAATAAATAGAAAGGAAGAAGTTTAAGTATAAATGCAAACCTCATTCAAATAAAGGCCTGGTAGCGTCTGTAGCTGAAGTAAATAAAGGCCTGGGCCTATTTCAGGAAATGCAGTATTCCAAATAATTGTGTGTATGACGAGTATGTAATAAGTGCAACAGGCTTCGGCAGCACATTCCAAAAAACATAACGGCAATTAATTAGAGAATTTGCTCCGTAGGTAAATATAAATGTGTGTTTATTGCAATAGCAGGTGCAGACCAGAATTTTTTTTAATTATATATATATATATATTTATGTTTACATGATTTTGTCATAGCATTCGAATCAAATTTACTGGGCAAAAAAGTTCTAAACATGGAAAACCAAAATCTATTCTCATAAAATCATGCGACACCAAACATTGAACGTGTACAGATATTATTACAGGTCGTCAGATTTAGAGATGATTGTGTAAGTATGATTCAGCTGGATGGATGGATGGATGGATGGATGGATGGATGGATGGATGGATGCACAGACAGATCTGTTGCGTTGGTGTTCGGTGTCCCGTCCCTGTTGTGTTCAAACAAATTGAGGCTTGTTCTTCCGCTGCTGAAACAATGACAAATGAAAACCAACGACAAACAATAATTTGCTTTAAAGTGCACGGAGCCTAAACTATTAATTCATAATCTATCAAATGAGGCCACATTGCTGCTGTACTCCTGTCAGTGTAATTAAATGCAAATTGCAAAGCCAAGCATTTAATGTGTAATAGGTTGAAACGATCCCTCATAACATCAGCATATGCGGCTGTTAATGTAGCTTGAAGATCCTTGGTGTTCTGCTTAATGGGCACAAATTGAAATGAATGTACAAGATCTTATCACTCGGATCGGCTGGAATACTTATTAAGTAATCAGTAGCTATTTCACTTTCTGGGTAGTCCCAGGTTTGTCAATGAAAAGCAATTCATTAGTTCAGATCTGCAAGTTTTTTATTTTTTTTATTTTATTTTTTTTTCCAAACCCCCCCCTTCCTCTTAGTTCAAGTTCAGAGAGGCTGCCCGGCTGCATATCAAATCACATTTTGCTTTAATTAGCTGTTTAATTACAGCAAGTGCCGCCGACTCTGGCAGTTGATATACCACATTAAGAAGTGATTTTGGGATTGATAACATACTCTTATGTAACGTTCTTATCTGTTTTACTGAGAGCCAAATGGACGTGTTGTCAGTTTAATCAGCAGACGTCACAGGGCTTCCAGGCTCTTGGAGTTGAGGTTCACTGGACACCGGACAGCGTGTGGGTCAATATACAGCAGTGGTTTCCAACCTGTTTTAACCCGTGACCCCATTTTAACGTCACAAAGTTCAGGCGACCCCAGACTTTCAAAACAGAGACTTTTTTTTTTGTTGCTAAAATTCATTTGTTTTTGATCATCTAATAATTTGCAGTACTATGTTGCAAATAAATGTAAATTTTAGACAACATTTCATCTATATAATGTGTATCGTTATGGACTGAGGTAGAAAAGCCAGGTGTAGATTAATGATAGACCGATATATCGGCCGGCTGATAAATCACACCGATATTTACCTTTTTTTCTTGTATGATTATCGGCCTTATGTGCTCTTTTTAACCTGCCATGATTTACTGACAGGTGAAGGAAGTGACATGCCGTTTACTGTAACAGGAAAGGCATTTTGTGTATTGAAGTACAAACAAACTCAGTCAACCTGAATTTGTTAGAAAATTTCATTAAAAAAGCGCCAAGAGGAAAGCAGATTAGGACGAGGCATAAAAAGTTTCAAGAGGAAGGAAAAAGGATTCCACTACCGACTGGATGTTGAACATTTGGAATAACTGGAAGATAATAAAATTACCATCCACCAGAATCTTTCATTTGAAATTTCTAGAATAAAACATTTTATGTCCAGAATCAATCCTATTAAAGTATCATTTCTCCACCATGTCCTCCCTCCGATATGACCGTCTCAGTGATGTCCATTTATTTGGGACCCTCTGTGTTCTTAACACCATTAAAAACAAACGGTCCAAACATTTGGTGTCATTTCCACAGAATGATTTGCTCAAGTGCGTAGTTTGTAAATGTTGTTCATGGGATGAGTAACACACTTAACAGCTGTAGTTTTGTCATTCTCGACATGCACGAAAGTAATATCTCACACACAGATCCAATTTGTTATTGTCCATATAAAATTTGAAATACCTGTCCTGATTATCTCAACTTAATAAAAAAGAGCACAATCAAAACTATTTTTGAATCAGCTCATTTTATTACTGTTTAACTCATTAGAAGGTAATTAAATTTGGACAGTTATTTAATATATTTATTCATTTATTAATTATTTCTTAATCATTTATTAACAAGTGATTCTTTCCATAATTAAATAATTATGGAATTTTTAAAGACAGTTTTTTTTTAACTTTTAATAAAGATGCATGTGCGATATCTGGACTTTCAAAGGCCCTCGTATGTATATTGACCCATATGCCATATGCTGAGTGGCTCTCCACTGCTGAAAGTGTAGGCAGGTCTATTTTAGGGGCGAAGGACAAATGAATGTGTCTGAGACCATCCAGCGGCTGCAGCCTCCACTCTGCGCTGTCACCACGGCCCTTGATTTGTCTCATCTGGAGCTCTTGGGCTGGTTCCAGCTGCAACACCAAATCACTAAATCAATCTAATCAGCCAATCTGCTGTTGAGCACCGCTCTGCTGCATATGCCCCCCACCCCCCCGTTTCCCACAGCTCTACCTGCTACTCTGTCTAAAATCATACATGCTGCAAAATGAGACCGACATTCAGAAATAGAAACCTGGAGCTTTGTTTTTTTCCATCGAGCTGTGAAAATCTAATCAAGACTGAAGAGCTAACTTTGAACCTAATTGTGCCTTATCTGTTGGATGAAAAGCTGTTTCTTCACAGTCTCCTTTATCAAGTGTCACTTTTCTTGTTAGCATGTGTTTACCCCCCCACCCCACCCCTTTTTTTTTCCTTTTTTTTCTATTTTCTTCCCCTTTGACAGTGAATTAGCTCGGGGCTCGTGTATGCCACTTGCACACCGACGTGGCATTGTTCCGATTATTTCAAGAGCATATTGAATTCATGAAATGCACCTGAGTACATTCAGAAAGTTTTGTGCAAAACAAAGACAGTTTAATCCTGTTCGTGCCTTGTGGTTAATTGCTCAGTTTAACAAAGAACCTGAACAGTGGGCGTCTGCATCAGAGTTATCATAGTTTTGACATTTTCATTTTCATTTCATTTAGTCTTTCCGTTCGGTTTTCAATTCCAGCTTATATTTTGTGCGTTTTGTTCTATGAGTGCGTAAGTAATGAATTTTTAGGTATTATGTAGAAAGTGTTAATTCATAAAAGCTGAAGGTAGTCTGATGAAAGTCCTGTTGCACATTGACTCCTAATGGCAAACACCAGCCTGTGGAGTAACATATTCACAAAGGACTCATTTATTGGACTTAAAATTTAAAAAAAATTAAATAAAATTTTAAAAAATAACATAACCTTTGTTATCTTGTGATATTTTGGATTCTTGGCAGTAATTTTATTTATTAATTTTTTTTTATGCCACATTAAATTTTCATGCTTGACTTGACATTTATAAATGAGTAACCAGCGACTTTGCCTTAATAACCAAGTAGTTTGACTCAAACCGAAACTGCCCACATTAATCATAGTATGACTTTTTGTCCAAGTCGTGCAACACTAGATAGAGAATAAAAAGAAAAAACTATGTAATTATGGGGTAGACAAACCATTACATTACTCACTGGTTTCTAAACTGTTATTTTGAGGCCAGTAATTTGCAGTTTGCCCGTTGTCATATAAGCTTTTTGGAGACAGAAGTTACCATATTTGGACAAAAGAAGCAGAACTACAGGAGCCCAAGGGATATAAGATAAGATAAGATAAGATAAGATAAGATAAGATAAGATCTTAATTGTCCCATAACATGTGCGTTTGGCAGAAGCAGGACAGTACAGAACAGTTACGTGCACTCACAGTAAACAAATGGATAAGAGAGATTAAAAAAAAACTAAATAAATATGAAAACATATAATCTAAAATGTCAGTCAGTTATATACATCATACCTGGAGATAAAGTGGGAGCTTTAGCAATCCACTGTTGCGTGGGCCTGAG
>JAPTYQ010129139.1:0-35993 GCA_029814465.1 Ostorhinchus cyanosoma | reverse complement strand
TGTGTGTGTGTGTGTGTGTGTGTGTGTGTGTGTGTGTGTGTGTGTGTGTGTGTGTGTGTGTGTGCGTGTGCATGTGCGCACGCACATGCTCATCTGGACAAAGTGTGTATGAGACAGGAGAAAAATTAAAATGGTAGCATCTCAAAATAAAACACAGGATGGAGAGTTTTAAAATAGCAGAAGAGGAGGTGAGAATAATTGTTCTCATACCTGGGATGTGTTTGGCCCAGCCAATGATGACCACCAGCTCACGGTCAGCCAGGTCGCACAGCGTGGTCAGAGCCTTGATGTCGCTCTCCGGCATGGTGGGGTCAGGCATGGCATAGATCTTCTCCGGCTCCGCCACCAACAAGTGAGACACTATCTTTGTGACTGAGGATAGACGAGGAAGGAGAGGGATGTCAAAGCAAAGCAGGGGTCACAGGTCATATCACTGAAAAGCTCAGCGAGGCGCAAAGATGCACCATGCCGATAAACATGGTAAGACTCAAACATATGGTACAATATATAGACCACTGTGAGGTTTTTTTCTGTTCCCATTATGCAAACAAATGAATGGAGCTTAGATGTGTATGAGTGACATGAAGGTTCTTATCCCTGCAGAATGTATGCAAAAGACAAAAAAAAATGTGCGTACAAATATGAAGCATCAGTGTCCTCAAGCGCTCTTTCGTTGTTTAATATCGGTCATCTGCCCAGAGACTTATCATAATTCAGCTCTGACCGGAACAATACCTGGCCTATATTTCTGTCCTATGAACTCTCTACTGTCCAAACATGGGGAAGAGAAGAGGATCATGAGTCTGTCCTAGAATTTGCCTTAGTTTTACCTGCTCGCTGGCCTGGCAGAAGAGGGACGACGGAGGAGGGAGACAATGGGCTAGTGACGGAGCAGTACTCACGAGGCTTTTTGGTGGGAGGGGGGAGCGTCAAGCCCAGGTATGGGTTGTTTTCTGTGTCCAGCCTCCGTTTGTACTTCTGTCTGCCCCCTCGCACACGGTCTAGACGAACTCCTGTGGTGGAAACAACAAAAGAGACATGTTGAGATGCAAATACTAAATCCTGAATGAAATCAGCTATCAAATCCATGAACATTAACCAGGTCAAAATAAACGGAAATGAAAACAAGAGAAAAGAAAAAGTAGGCGCAGTCCATTAGAACTGCTCTATTACATTAAATAATTACATAATGATATCACAATTGTTCTCATTTAGATCATGTATAGAAGCTTTGGCTTGTATGAAAGCATGACAACACTGGAGAGATGGATGTGTGCATGCACACCAGTGTGTGTGTGTGTGTCTCCGTGTGAGGATGTGTCAGAGGCACGGCTGCCTTCCCATATGTGGTCCATGCCTGGCTGGTCTACTGTGACACAGCTGAGCCCAGAGCAGGTCTAAACATATGAATATTTAACGCAGGGTCAATGATCTCACAGACTGGTCCTCTAATTATTTAGCTTTTGGGGTGAGGCAGACTGCATACTAATTAGCTGCCAGATACATGCCTCTTTGCTTGTGCATATGTGTTTGTATGTGTGAGTGTTTGTGTACGCTCAGGTGTGTGTTCTTTGGTATCCAGAAACAGAAACTTAACCAGCCTCCAAAAGACACGCTCCCACACACACTGTACAAAACATCCGCTGTCATACTGCAGATAGATAACTAGGTATTGCTTTCCCATAAAAGACCCTTATTTCACCCCTCTTTCACTGGAGTAGCACTGAGGCCTTATCACCCCCAGCCACACCTAGGGGGCCAGGTTCTACACTGATACTGTAAATGTCAAGCCAGGCTCATCATAACATAAGTTATTTATTATCTCATTATTTGATAAGAATGTTTCCATTTGGATGTCTTTTCTATTCTATTAATTTTCAACATAGTTAAAATATTTCATCTACATTGTTCTATTTATTTGATACCACCAGGCAGGTATTTTGTTATTTAATGTAATTCTGCACAAATGTTTATGTCCTGCTTCCCCATATTTGGACAAGCGTGTCACTGCTACCATGCAGCCTAAATATTCCTGATATCTTAATCCTGTCAAGAGGGAGAATCCTTTCAATTTGCCTTGTATGCATAATGTAACCCCCAAACAAATTTAATTCTAAAGGGTGGATGAGAGAAGGCTCAATGAAATGCTTGTGGTGGAGGAGGAGTTAATTTGTCAGCCTCCTGTGTCCTCTGGGCGAACAACACCCGGAGCCAGAGCACTTCCTTGATGGTTTCATCACTTTATAACAGGGAGAACGGTGTCAAACCTGGGCATTGTGTAGCCACTGCAAATGAGCCTAATACAATTTGCCCATCAGCAAGTGCTCTTGGAGAGGATGAGTTTGGATGTGTCCCATGCATGGTGGTTGGAGGTCGCTCAGTGACCAGGGAAGGAAATCAGATGATGTAAGATAGAGCAGCTGCCTTCATTTAACAAAGGGGAATTCAAAGAGGGAATGATATTTTCTTAATTTACACCACACATTTTCTATGACAACAAGGACACTAACCTTACTAAATGCAAGGGGTTCCAATAAACTGTATTATCATGTAACTGCAGAACAGAGATTTCTTCTACTAATATAAATTATTTGATTCCCAAGAAACACAAATCTGATTAGGATTGTCTTTCAATTTCCTGACACTGACAACCCACTAACCTAATTACCCCCAATTCCCTACAGAACTAGAGCCTTCCCAGCAAGCACCAGGGACTCATCTGATGGCAACTACCTGTACTTTACACACACACATAAAGCATACATAATGACAATTTCATCTTTAAATGTGTCACATCAAGAATTCTTTTTTTGTGCAAATCTCATCTGTAAAGGCGCCATGAGAATTTTCTTCACACTTCCTCCACCTGGTGTGAGATGGTACTGTTACTATTGTGGAAATAGTGACACGTGACGTTACACTGTCTCCTGCGTCTCTGCTCCGTGATCCTTTCTCCCGGTTAAGTCATGTGGCTGTGTGAGCCAGTGTAAAGCCACCGATGAAGGTAGATGGGTGCCTCTTTTAATTAGAACAGTCCTGGCCATAATTAACAGATGCTGACAGGAATTAAAGCTTGGCACTAACCTGTCTCATTTTACTGTCCAACAGGGCCAGACACAGGCAGAGAGGAAGAGAGAGTGATTAAAAGCAGCTAGACAGATTCATTCACTCTTGCTGTCGAGCTCTACGGCCAAGACTTTAAAGGGGCCTTTGTGAGGTTCATATGTCCCTTTGGTGGCCCTCGAAGCTTTAAGTGGTCTGACTCTGAGCGGTCTGTTGTGCTCCCTCCAGAGTAAACAGTAGGTGTGTTATAAATGTGTGAAGAGAGTAGAGTACCACCTCATCCAAAGTCATGTCACTGTTTTATGGCCCACTACACAGTACAGCGAGGGTAGCAGCGGGTGAGCTCGGGTATCATCTCTTCAAAGCAGGGTGCTGGGGGAGAGGGCTTCTGGCCAAGGCGGCTGGCATTTGTGCACGGATTAACGCAGGCCTCAGGGTGGGGGCTGGGGCCAGCTGACCTAGGGCTCTTCTTTCTCTCCAAAAACAATAATAATCCCCTTCCAAGCACTCTCCTACAAAAGGGCCTGTCTTCACTCACTTTGTGCGGCCGGCCATGGTAGGGGCCCTTATTTTGAGTCTCTCACCTGTTCTGGGTGTCTCTCCCAAGGGAAAGTGTCAGGATGTCTGGGATGGTTGGCAATGCCAAAGGGGGCTTAGGCGGACCCTATTTTAGCTGGGAAAATCAGAAGGCCACATGGCAAGGCACGGTGAACCTTACCTTTCAAGGAAGCCGCCCTGCTAAACTGCCGTCAGCACTATTTCAAAAGGCCCCTGTTGCCAGCTTTGCATGCTTGTAAGTGTGTTGCAGCATTTTTAATGGCGAGTGGTGATGAGCGAGGGTAGCGGAAAAATTGTCACGCATTGCCTGCCCACTCCCTCTGCTGACCCCAGGGGCTGCCATACTGACACCTTTGTCACATACTCCATTTACAGGTTAGCTACAGTATCCCCTGTGAGCAAACATCTGTGTTCCTGCTGCTAATTGAAAAGACTATATTACACTTAAATGAAAGCTTCGTCAGAAACATATTAAATGAAGTTTTTTTTACCACTGACAGAAAACGAATACATTATTTACCCTATGAGCTTGCACTCTGACATTTTATGTCTCGTATTTCATGGGCTATGTGTGCAAATGCAATGTGGTTTGTGTTTACGTATGTTGTCTATGTGACAATGATGCCGCTATTGTGGGATATGGCTGTTCCTTGCATGCCAGTCTGCTAAGCAATGACATGCTGTAAGAGGTGTATTGTATATCAGCACAGACACACTCAGTCCTTTGTTGTTCAACTGACATCCTTGACTATTACAATGCACGCTTACAATAAGACACTTTTCAGGGCTTTGTATTGGCAAGAACGCGATGATACAATACATATGATACCAGAGTTACAATTCAATATTTTGCAGCACTGTGAGAAATTAGATATTTTGTGATTTTCTAATTGTAGGAAAACTGTTCACAAAGAGCACACCACCATCTGCATGAAATCATTAAATGACAGAAGACCGATTACAACACTGATTACTAAATCAAACATTTTTAAAAATGAACCATTTAAATTGAGTAAATGTGTGGATTAAAAGAAGTAAAACAGTGAGAAACTGATTTTGTTGAACTTGGCTATGTGGGTATGTATGTGTGCAGGCTTCTGAGTAGCTCAGTGAGGGAAAAAGGAAGTGAGTGCAGTGCAACTGTCACTGAATGATGTCAATGTAATCTCTCAATAGTATCTTGTCTTCTCTCTTGCTCTAAGCTCTGATCTGTTTCCATTGATCAGAGGAAAAACCTGTTGCCCCTGACATTTGATTCTTCTATTGATCACTTCCTCCTTTATACAGTCAAAGGAAAGTACAGAGACACAACACAGGGTTTAAGATGGTCTCCTCTAATCATGCTGCTGATCTTCAAAGACCGTTTTCTTCAGACCATTTACCACACTCTTAGATATAAATGTGAGATTAGCACTGTACATCATGTGAGCTTTACCTCTGAGGCTGTAACAAATACAGCTTCTCTCAAAACATAAGTAGTATTTTAATTCAGAGACAATGGTTTATATAAACTGTTTTATCTTGAGATGGATGGGTGTAGCACTGTATTTTGTTGGAGCTGTAAAGTTATAATTAGTTGATTTTCCATTGAGACACAATGTGACCTTTCTGCAGTAATGAAAGTAAGTGGCAACCTCAGTCACATGAGCAGTGGCCATTTCTACACTCTCCGCCTGAGCATGGCGTTGAGCCGACGGCTTCATAGAGCTTACAGTGGACACAGACCATGTGTCTCTCTTTCCACTTCATCTTGGTGACACGTTAACATGTCAGCCTTGGAAAAATTCTCTGCACATCTCTTTGCAAATCATAACAAATATATTTTAACTAGCAGAAATCAGTTGTGTGAGAAGGAGAAATGACAAAAGCTGCGTAGGACTTCAATCAGTGTGTAACAATAGTTTTATAGGGTGAAGATAGCCACTATGTAAAAGAGGACGGTCATTCTTATTCTGCGATTGTGCTGAATATACAGAAGTGTGCATTAGAAGCACAGGCTTAGCCGAAGTCTGCATATTTGAGTTTTACACTCTTTTTACTCTAACCTGACACTGGTCATTCATTTATAGCCAGGACTACATATTTTTGTAGTCTCTTATTCTCCAAGATGATATATTGGCATAAATTTTTCATCAGATAGTAATGCGATTACTCTGTCTTTCTGGCACTGAGGCTTTATCTGGCTGCAAGGAGTCCAGGGGATTCTGTTACTGTGTGACGATCCATATGGGTTATGACTCCGGCTTTAGGTGGTGACTCGATATATATGCATCTCTAAATCCCATTCTTCAATGAATAATGGGAGGAATAATGTTGAAATATCTATAGACTGCATTGAATTTAACTTAAAAGTGAAAGTTTTTACAGAATTTCATTTATCAGATCCCTTCTCTGACAGAGTATTTAAAGCACTTTATAACCATGAGGGACACTCGTATTTTACACATCTTAAGTGTTTCTTGACTTGCACTCATCATCACCTGAGGAAAGCAAAAAAAGTAAGAAATAAAAAATCGCACAAATTCCCTCACAGAGTCCCTGAGCTTCTCCCAGAGGAGGCTTGAATAAATATAACGCCACCACTTCACCCCCAAGCCACATATCTTTCATTATTCATTTGTCTACCCTTTTCCAAGAAACCAACAAGTGAGAAACAGGCAGAGAGAAGGAGAGAGAGAAAGACAGAGGCCGGTGAGGAAGCATCCACTATTGCAGTGAGGTAAGGGAGAATGGATAGGTGCCTCCCCCGGAAGAGCAGCCAAGCCTAGAGGTCTCAGGGGAATCGGTGGCGAAACGGGGGAAGGGGGGAGAAACCCAGCCAGACAAATCCATCGGAAGCATGTTTAATTGTCACTGAATTCCCTGCTGGCGTGACTTTAAAAAACCATCCACAGGAAGAGAGCTGAGATGTTCGGAAAACATTTAGTGGATCAATATGCCGAGGAGAGCTGAGACTGTGCCGAGTGTGTGCTCAGGGACCCGGCCTGAGCCTTTCCAAGAGGAATACTGTTACATTTCTATTACTCAGACGGCGGGATCAACCTATTCAGCATATTTCTGTCCACAGCTCAGCTGCACATTATTTACTGCTTTGTTGGTCGGGGGAGGACTGTGGGCTGAGAACTGTTGTCTTGGTCAAGTTGTGCGTATACCTCAACGGACTACCAGGAAACATACTGTTATACTTGTAGATATCTGAGATTTACCATGAGCTCAAGTAAAACAACAAATTAAGTGGTGGCATTTTTTTGGTTAAGTAATTTCTAGCAACATATTTATAGCATGTGTGTCCGCAGATGTAAGACTTAATAAAAATGTTCTTACTCTTCTTACCTTCTTTGAGCATCCCCACTTTGAGGCATTTCATGAAGCGACAAGCCTGACATGATTTGCGTCTCCTTTTTGTGATCTCACACTCATTTGTGGCTGGACAGCTGTATTCTATATTACCTAGTAGGAAGAAGATGAAAAAAAGACAAATTGTTAGTAGAAAAAAAATACTAAAATAAAATCCAATACATTACCATTTAAAATAAAATGCTTTTGTAGAAATATTTAAATCCTGGGTACAATTTGTCATGTACTCTCTGTGTCATCATATGCTCCATTTCGTCAGCTAGGCATCGGCACTTGTTAATCATATAGATTCCTATGAAATCCATCTGTGTAATATGTAGGTTGCTCCAATGTCCTCCAGCGAAAAAGGTTCCATGCATTACTGGGGCCAACGGCAAAAGGAGAAGCTGGACTAAGAGGTAAGGGTGGGGGGTGTGGGTGAGATAAAGTTGCAGTAGTCCTCCAGGACCCATCAGTGGACGCCACCCTGATCCAACACTAAATTGGCCTCATTAATTCTGTGCATGTCCCCTCCGGGCCCCGGGTGCAGGCCATGTCCCTCTGCGCTCAGAGGGGTCTGCCACTGCCTCAATAGCAGGCTAGAGAGCCAGACACGCTGCCCCTGACCACTTTACATAATACTCCTGCAAACCCAAACCTGTTGTTACCACTGTTGCCATTGTTGACTATTTACATAGTGTACAGGCTAGAGGCCTTATGCATTATTCAACTGCAGCGTCTGATTCCAGGACGGAGCAATGAAAAAGAGTTTCATTGCTACACAATAAAAGAGCCGGTTCTGCTCTACTCTAGCATTAGCAATAGAAAGGGCAGGATATGTGAGGCAATTCCTCCGCTTCTGTCTGATTCCCTACATTTTACTGTATTCAGGGGTTTTCAATAAAGGGTTTCAATATAATAGTTGCTTCCGCCTAAGAATTTGAATTATCTTCATTTTCAATTGGCTTTCAGCTTTAGAGGTTTTGACATTGGTATTTTCCTAAACTTTTCTTTTAAGCTGTTGTTGATGTCTTTCTTAGTGTAGCCAAAATAAAGAATTTGAGTGGTGAAAAAAAAATCTACTTTAATCATAATATCAATTTAGAAACTTCTACTAGTGCATTCAAGTATATTTAAGTATTTCAGTGTATAAGGTTTCTGATAAAGCTGTAAAACACACACATAAAATCCAGACTTTCAACACTTTAACTTCTTTCTATTATTTGTGTTAAATGACAAAAATCCACCATGTTCAGACTACAACCTGGAATCCTTTACCTACTATACAGGTCTGACCATCATGCTGTATTTCTGTACAGACAAACAGAAAGCTGCATAAAATTCCACAGACATTGCCCCACTAGCCCTTCAACACCCTTTGACAACTTATGCAATTATGTTAACATTATTGGACAGATCAAGTGGAGGGTCCCAAGATGTTATAAATAATTAGAAATTCCTCCTTATATCTGGGTTAGAAATCATTATGCTAATTCTCCTCATCTCTTTGGGACTGGGGTAAATAAAGGTGTGAAGGAAGCGGCTGATGAGCTCTGATTGTCTTTCCTCTGTCTGTTTTCTCTGTTGTTACAGCAGATCCAGACCATAATAATCCTATCCATTTCCCATATGCTGAGAGGAGGCAATCAGAGCCACTATGTGCAGAAATCAATTCATGAGTGGCATTTATGTTTGCATTCTTGATAAAACTATCCAATCAGCCTATTTTCTTATGTAAAGCAGAGAACAATTATTTTCTTTGCATTTAATTGTAAAACTCTTGATTTTGTGAGTCAGTGCAGTGTTATTTGAGATTCACATTAAACACCAGAATCATCATCTAGGCAGAGTGTGAGTCCCTGAGGTCCCCCTTTCCCTTTCCAGGGACACGTGAACAATCCACACCTATTGGCTGACTGAGAGAGTTAGTCCTTTCATATAACACACTTTCGAAACAAAAACAAACACATGCTTGCACAGTGCTGTGCTACTGTGTCCAGCTGTCCTCTCAAGTCCCCTGAGTGTCTGATGTGCTGTCAGAAGGGGCTTCTCATAGCTCATGTGGAGAGACTGGTGGATTAACTAATTTTTCATCTCTACATTTGGTTTATATTTAGGAGATGGAGTGTTTAAGTATCAGTATACATACACTAAGACCCACTTCATAACATGCCTAATACCTCTTAGCTGATATTAAATGACAGTAAGCTACAACCTCTCATGTTTTATTGTTTTTAGTACCATAAATACATGGTATAAGTTATAGTAACAGTGACAAATTAAAAATAAACTAAATGTAAAATATACTTATTTACTAAATATATATTAATATATTTATTTATATTTTAATCCATTTCAGTCCTTTCTGTGAAGAGAATAGACAATTCTGGTTAAGACTGATTTAAACTTTTTACATGTCAAATTTTTCTCACATACCTTCCTCACTTTCCACTAAATGTGTCTAAACTGCTGTAAAGGAAATGGATAAATACACTGTAGACTAACAAACCTCAGCAGTTCAGTCTTTAAAAAATGGTCAGGTGAGACACAAGCACTTGAATTGGGATTTCTAGTGATAAAATTGATTTTAAATGGACGTTTTTTTCAAGTGCATTGAATGATTGTTGCCACTCAGACATGAGGTCTGGGGAAAGTGGCTTGTAGAAAACAGCACGGCCACTTTCACTTTTAGAAACGAAGCATACTGGTAGAAACCCCTTTAACCCGAGGGCCATGTGAGGGTTTATCTGTCTTTAGAGAGGTTATGGTATGGTTACCAATAGCATTACAGAGTGAAGGGAGAAGAAAAAGATTTCCCTCCTTCTTTTCTTGATAAGTATCTGTCTCAATCTATTTTATGGCTTTTCAGGACCCATGCCAGGGCACAGAGGGGAAAGTCAGGTCTTGTAAGTAAATTACAGTAAAATGGCAGGTATTTCTCATCAAAATCTAAACTGACTTTTACAGGCTTACTGTCAAGGTCTATTACTTCATATAAAGGAGGGCCACCGAGTTCAGTTGGTTTCAAGCAATTTTACACTTGGGTTCAAAATGGGAAAAAAACACGGCTCAATAAGAAATATATGTTTTTGATTGGTAGAGCACGTGAGGTACAGGGATAGGGGTATGATTAGGGAGCAATGAGAACAGGGGCATATCTGGGATGGATGGAGATCCAGGCTGACATTAATTTGGGCCTGGCCTTGACTAATGTAACTATCTCCACGTAAGAGTTCAAGGGGCTTTTCACTGAATGAATAGGTGACAGAAGATGGATTTTCCATCTCCTTTTGTTGAAAGGGAAGGGACATCAGCTAAACAAGTGAGAGCTAGAGGTGGAAGGTAGGGGGACAAAACGTTAAACAAATAGTACCCTACATAAAGAGAATTGGAAAATTTCTCCCACAAGTTGTAATATTTTAAATACTTTTCAAATAAAATATACATAGCTTGGAAACAACTACAGCATTGCTATTAGGAGTTAACATCAATACCACACAGAAATTATTAGTTACACAAGCTGAATGTAAGGTGATAAAGACTGTCATGTACATAGTTAACATTAACTTAGCATGTTGTTTGCTCTAAGTGCTATAGAACAATGTGATAAAGGGCTGGAAAAGACAGCTCCTTTGTTTTCTTCTCATTAGAGAGGGCCGTCTCACACTCCACCCTTGACTGCCTTGTTATTCCTTTAATTAATCAGTTCTCATCAACGGCACCCTCTCATTCTTTCAAGAGCTCTACATCCCGCTATTTACTGCCTCCATTTTCCTCCAGCAATCCTACATGAGTTTCTTTTATCATTTCGAAAGGCTTTCACCTCCCCCAAAAAGTCCCTGCGTCCTCCTGCCTTCTCTGCCTGGGACCCCTGTCTGATTATTATGCCATTAAGCCTCTCCTCCTCTCCTCTGAAAGAGCAGCAGGGTCCCTCTCCAATCTAAAGAAGTCCTGGGTTTTTTTCCCCTCCTTTCCCTGAAATTACCCGGCGACGCGTGCCTGAGTTTCTAATTGGCATGCCCGTCCCTGGAGACGGCCCCCTCCCTTCTTCCTAATGAAAAGCCTCGGCCTTAATTACACTTTCCAAACGCTGATTGTTATTGACAAAACTCCTGTGGCTCGGACAAACGACGGCAGATTAGCTCCATTACAGGCAGCCCTCCAAGAAGAGAAAGAGAGGGATTTCAAATCGACAATGCAAAGTGTGGGGGGAAAAAAGAGGAGCTTTCAATGTTTTTTCCATGTACCTTTGCCTTAATTGTTTGGGCCATTGCTCCACTTAAGACACTCCTTTTTTTCCCCTCAATGCCTCTTCTCTCTTCCATTGTGCTGCCATCAGTGTACTTTTAGTGAAGGGACAAAAGCTCAGTTATGTTACTTGAGAGAAAATGTTCATCTTTTGTCAATAGACAGGATTGCTGATGGCAGTGTGGGCAAACATGAGGATTTGGCCTAATGCTTTTGTTTGCCTGCAAAAGGTACATAGACTGTCTAAAGCTGATAGGGCTGTAAGGTCCAAAATCAACACCTATCAATGAGACAACCTGCTTTGCATTTAATGCTTGCCATTATTTGTTGATAAAAAAATTTACCAAAAAAGAGTCACATGAGTGTGATTCATATAATACTTTTTTTTCCTTCTGCACTGAATCATCTCATTTCACCATACACCCTTAAACCCTTATTTTTCCTACTTTGCCTGGTTTTCCATTGCACATGTCCTTCTCCTAAGCCGGCAGGGCTTAGACCTGGGCAGCTGTGCCTGTTGTGCAGATTTTTTTCCAGGCTCAACAATATCTCCGTCTTCCTGATTAATCTGGACCACAGCGCACAGTTTCACAGTGGGGGACCTTTCATTGCCTCTCTAATGAGAAGCTGTGATACATCATGCCTTGCAGATAGCCAATCGCACCCTAGTCCCCAGATACACACAAACACAAAACACGACAGGAATAATAAAGCACATTCTCTGAGCCCCTCAAGGCATTTAGTCAAAAAGCAACTCCACTCCCCCAAATCTGACCTCTGAATGATGTCATGTCCACTACTTTAATTCACCACCATCCAGCACCACCCATGACAGATGAAGACATCAATGTCCCACTAATGACCTGCCACGAATCAAATTATTTGTGTTTTGGTGTTTCTGTTTTTGTTCAAGTCTGATATAATTAACAAAATACAAGTATAACAAGTACATTTCTACAATAAAAAACCTTTTCTTTTGTTTCCTATCAGTGGTGTCATAATATTATTAACAATACTATCTCCTGTATTGTGATGTTACTAAAAGTACTGTAACTAGAACTTTAGTATATTACCTCAGATATATTTACATCCACAAAGGTGGTGAAAACAAAAACTCCCATAATCCCTTACTATTTCACAAAGTCATTAAACTCTTTTATAATATTGTTTTCATTGAGAGATCCTTCAGAGAAATGATGTATTGCAGATTTAAATAGTTATTTGGTATACAGTAAATATACTGCCTGTTTTGTAAGGAAAGGAAAGGTATTTTTATAGCTCATGCTGGTCCCAGGACAAACAGATAACATCTACTACATTCTAGTGATTTTTTTGATCTCTTGTACTATGTATGTCTTAGTGTTGCTGCGAGGCCAAAGGTGTCTTGTACTGAAGTGTTTTTGTGTGTGGTGATGCAGCAACATGGGATGAAATGAGTCGTACTGAGTATGCTCAAGTGTTTGTAGGGCTGGAGTGAGAGGAAAAAAAATACCTTGTATTGTCCTTTTAAAAAAGGCTTTGCAAGCCTCACAAGAGGCCACCCCATAGTGATACCCCGAGGCAATATCTCCACAGACCAGGCACAGCCTCTTGGGGAGGGAGTTCAACATGTATTCGCACTTTATGGATGAGTCCTCCATGATGGTGCTGGAGCAGTCGTCATAGCGCTTGCGGCAGGTGCCAGCCCCTAGCCCACTAGGGGTGAACATAGGAGGAGAGTCCAGGCCGTTGGAGTGGCTGTTCATGGTGCTGACATAGCCGCCGCTGGCGTCTGAGTTGCCACTGGGGCTGTGATGGCTAACTGTGTCGATGACTGAGGAGGGACTGGATGGCTCCGTCTTGATGTAGGACCCACAGCTGGAGGGTAGGTGCCGGTCATCAGCGGCCATTCTATTCAGCAGCCTGGTTTGGGAGGTTGAGAAAGGGACATAGAAAAAGAGGAACATTATTCACAGAACTCTTCAAATGAATCTCATAAAACAGTGTGTTCATGGAAATGAATGAACAGCAAACAAATATTAAGCCAGCCAATTTTTTTCAGTAATGACTTTACAAATCATCACAAATACACTACTCTCTATATCAAACATATCTCATTAAAGCAATTAAATTAGGAAGAATATTTACTAAACAAAAATCTATGTGCAGTCTCACACAAGTTCTATGAATTTAACACAACATTTCTTGCTGCATTTATTCATGTGTACACAATACAAGCTCATGTGCTGTGACTGTGTGATGCATATCTAAAATTGACATGTCTTTTCTCTCATTCATTCCAATTTTTCTGTCATTTACATCACTATGTGTCCTGGCCTTCCCTATAAACCAGTCAACCGAGGTAAGGATGCTAAGTGCCTCATTAGCCACACACCACGGCAGCTGCAAAAGCGCTTCAGTGTACAAATACACACTACCATACCACACACAGTTGCTCATGTGCCCACATGATACGAATACACAGATGGAAGGAAAAGTAAAAGAGAGGGAAAGGTAGAGTGGCTGTGAAAGAGGACAAGACAGGGAGCACTCAAATAACTTAACACACAAGTGCACACACACACACACACACATACACATACACACACATCCAGTCAGAGGCATCTCCATAGTTTAGAGAGCAGATTGGACCTTGGCTTGTCTCCTTGAGTCAGCAGTCAACCAAAAGGAAACATGATGGCAAGATATTGACTTTTTCAGTGTCTGCCTAATAACTGTATTTTGGAATACATGCAATCTGATACTGTAACGTGTGCAGACTAAAGTGCAGTCTTTTGGCTGTGGCCAGAAAATGCCCTCTCCTGCTTCTTTGCCCATATAAATCCATTTCAGTCTTGCACTATAACCTTTAACTTGAAATTGGGGAGAACAACTGGGGAAAACTTGGCTTAGACATGTACAACTCATTTTACTCAAGAGGTGGACTGCTAGAGGATATAGATAACTCAATGTATTGGAGATGCCGTGTAGACACAGTGACCTATTAGGGTCAAGGCAAGGTTACACATGAACATACACACACACTTCTTTGCATTGGGTACCACAGTAGGGGTCAAAGGTCCTCTGCACTTGCCTGCATTAACAAAATTGAGCCTTGCATGGCTTATGCAAATCCAGACACAGGGGCTCCTAGTGAGTGGCAGCTAGACAGCCCAAGTTGTGCCTTAGCACATTAGCTCCATTAGCATATTGCCAACTAATGGTAATGTTTACATATTTGACATGTCAGTTTACCATCAGCACAGAGAGCGGGGGATGTTCGCAACTGGGCGCTTTCTGCCTGATTGGATGATGGCTGTCGGTCACAAGTGCCTCAGAGGAACCAGGAAACGAGAGGCCTCTGCTATGTCCCCTATCGGTCCACCGGACTGCCTCTTGCTCTCTGAGGCTGATTTAATTGTGAAGGTGGGTGACAGAGGGGTTCAGGCCCAGGGGTCAGTGGGTCAACCTTATTTTCTCACCCTGGCTTCCTGGGCCCGTGGAGATGGGGGTCAGCGTGTCAAATTAAATCTCATTCCCGGGTTTCCCTCCCTGCTGTCATGTATATTCATCGGAGCTCCAGGTGCCTACCACTTCTGGAAATTCAGAAAAAGGTTAACTGCTAAAATAAATAATAAAAAATGCCCCCTGTTAAAACCGTTGACCTTGTGGAATAAGCCCTTTGTCTGAGCACTCTTGGAATTCGTCTTGCAATATATGGCTACCACTGTATAAAATGGACAACTACATTTTTACTGGAAAAAAAGCTGTCCAATTCAGTGTTTCACTTTTAATTTAAACAATGAAAAATATACCTTTTTATATTAGCAGTGGCATTATGAGAGGTTGTTCAGCTGTTTCAAAAACTACTCCACTTGTACTCTTAAACGTCCTTGCAGAAAGAAATTGAAAAAGTGAATTCATTTCATGCCTGTTTAAAATAGAGCTTGCCGCTCTTGATAATAAATGCAGATTGCATCTCCATAAATTAATGCAGAGCTCTGTATTCATCTGCTTTATGTTCTCTGTTTCAGATGGATATGTGCACCTGTGCAATAGGGCACCTGCACTTGGCTTATTAAAGGCTATATATTAAAACGTAGGAGCGCAAGATGGCTCCATTTAGCTTTTATTTCACAAATTCAGAGTAAGCTTAACCCTGGTTCAAAGGCCATCTTCAGGGTGACACTTAGCATAATTGCATAAGTGTCTTAACTGTTTCCCCTCCGGCTCAATGTGGTCATTTATAATAAATGTGCTAGCTAGAATCCCCTTAACTCATTCTGCTATGACACATTCTACCACTGCTATGCTTATGTTTTTAACAAGCCTGCATATATTGATTAATGATACTCAGGGAATACTAACCACTTGAACCTGGGGTATTAATCAAATAGTCTAAAATATTTCTATAAATATTCGTAATCTCTAATGGGACAGGTCCAATTTAAATCTATAAATACCATTGTAAGGGAAAATGAATTATGAACATTAAATAGTTTGACAGCAGCAATGGTCCTAATAAATAATTCAATATGTGGGGCAGATGCTAATTAGCTTGTGTGCTACACAGACACAGCAGACAGGAAGAGGTGTGCTGAACTAAGTGAGACTTTATGCTATAAAATCTATAGTTCTGTCTTACTTACTTCCTCAAGGTAAGAGCATTTCAAATTCTGCTGCCTGGCTGCCCAAAGGAGCACTGCTCGTCTAAGATACACTATCTCCCTTTCTCTCTTTTCTCTTTCTGTTCCTCCTCCTTTTGTTCCCTTTGTACCGATCAAAATTCATGCTGAGTAGTGGGTTATGGGCCTGCAATCGCACACTGCGCAGTTTGGTTTTAATTTGATTCCACCTGGCCCTCCTAACAGCATTTCAGATCCCTAATATCATTCCACTAGTGCTGCTGTGACCAGGATTAGCTGGCCTAATGATCTGGCAGCTCGTCTCACACTCGCTCTTCCTCGACTTCCTGGGAGGAGAACCGAGGAGCACTCATTCCCTCACGTCTCAGCACTTCCCTCGCCTGCGAGCAAAACACTGAACATTAGATGACACTGTCGTATGAACACAGAACATCCAGAAGCTAATTGAGCCAATTTGTACGTATTCCTGCTGAGAGCTTCTTGCTCACTTTGTAAGGAGACTGGCATCCTCTGCTGTTCTCTCTGTACAGCTTTTTTCCTGCTTCATGTGTAAATCACAAGTAACAGTGAGTAAATTCTTGATGTCCTTTTCACTCTCAAGGCCACCAAATGCCAAAAACACCATTTTATAACATTTGCTAACCTCATCCCAGAGTGTCACATCCCTGCTACCTGATCAGACTGTGTAAGTGGAGGGCAAGGTGTGGGAGGGGGTTGACATCTGCAGGCAGGGTGATGGTGATATCAGATGCCCCAGTAGGGGCAGATCTGTCTGCAGGGCCCCAGGCGATGTGGCCTGATAAGCCACTGGCCCCAGAGTCAGCGCTGGTAGGACGAACTCAATTAGCTCCTGACAGACCTCCTCTCGGCCCTGCTCGGCCTCCCCGACACAGCCAGAACTTGCTGGCAGCTGCCACACTGACCTCTCCTCCTGGGGCCACTGCCACCTCTTACCGCCCCGACACACAGGCAGGGACTCATTTTGGGGAGAGCAGAGACCATGCTGAATATCTGCACGGAAAGTCACAGAAATACATACAGAATTTTGTGTGCCACCAAGGGTGCGAGGTGTGTGTTCTCGTGGGGGAAAATGTAAATGAAATAAGATGAGGGGTTGGGGTGACCCATGGGAAAAGAGGGTGGAAATGGAGGTTCCCAAACATACTCAGATGAAATATGGAGGACGCCTCTGTGTCTAACTGGTTCCAGGTTAATGACCATCAGGGGAATACAAGGCCAAAATACTCAGGGGGCAATGTGCAGGAGTGTCTGCACCAACATTGCATTGGCTTATGTGCTCATAGGTGTGTATTTTTGTGTTGCAGGCTGAATATGAAACATGGAAACGTGGTGGAGAGAGGGGGTTGACGGCTGTGGTTTGGTTGGAGGCAAGCCCGGCACTCCACAGGGACCCATTCTAATCTATGAGGGAGAGGCCCCTAATTTTGGAGTTTCTCATTCATTAGTCCTGCTCTGGCAGAGAGAGGAGGCAGTGGTGGGGTGGACCTGAAGGGAAGGGAGGGGCCTCTTTATTAACAGATATGCCAGACACTCAGGAGAAGCTGACAGAGATTTATGATGTGCAGATATATGGAGGCAAACAAAAGGGAAGTCGAGAAGACAGAAAAACAGGAAAAGAAGGAAACAGAAAGTAAGTGATACACGAGGGGGGAAAAATAAAGACAGAGAGCGAGTGCAGTGTGTATCGTACCACTCGAGGGCGAGGGCCCCGGATCAATAGTCCGTAGGCTAGGGGCTAGTGCAGGGTTACCACTGGGGGGACCATGCTGCTCTGTGGCTTGGGCAATTAAGTTTTTCAGTCTCCAGCAGAGTATTATATTTAGCTGCTCCACAGCGATGTCACAGTAGTCTTTATAAAGCCATGAGCTCACTCCACTATGACAACATGAGCCCCATGCTCCAGCGGCACCACAAGATAGCGCTGGCAAAGAAGCAGATCACATCTATTGATTCCCCCCTCCCGCTCCTTCCTGTTCTAGAGATGCTGCTGGCAGGAAAGAGAGGGCCTCTTGTGATACAGGCGCTGCTGTTTGTCTGACGTAAACTGTCTGGGCCGCACTGGGCAGATCTAGTTCTTATAAGGGGCTGAGTTCAGGATGTTGAGAGAAGCAAATGGCTAATGATTGTCAATGGGGGATGTAAGAGACTTGCTGGTTATTTAAACTTGGCACTTTGGACACCAAAGAGTTAACAATCTTCTGCGCAAACCCAGTGGGAAAGCTCCCTTCAGAATTGGACAGCTCATCATACAGAAAGTACAAAAAAAAAATAAGAGATAAGTCTAGCCTGCTTTGCAGTACATTTGGGATCAAATTCCTAATTCTGCCTTTTCATTGGAATAGATTAGTTTCTGTTACATCCATTATATGGCACGGTCATGGTATAATTTAAGAACATAAATTTACAATGGCACATGATATCTCAAAAAGTAATTATTTTCTGCTACTCGCAAAAATGACCAATAGAAATTTCTCACTATAGCCTCCTGCATTACTAGCCACCAGATGCACGTTTGTAGGTAATGACATCAGACATAACCTGGTGTTGTGTGATATGTAACAGATACACTGGCGCCAATATCACAGAACATTCCCTGCAATATTAAGTCATAGGCGGATATTCCTACCTCGTCACTTACTACAAATGACTCAGAACCCGTCAGAATTATGGCAGTCTAGTTTTTTTTGTTTTTTTTTTTAAGTTGACTGCTTTTCATCTCTGCTTTAGTTCATTTTGTTGTTGCTTAAATGCTGCATAAATTTGATCTTTATGAAACTGTATCCGACAAATGACAGCAGCTTTCTTATCAATCTGGGTTTTGGAAAGATATCTTGACAGTTTTTTTAGTTATACAGATAATATCAGGTTTTGTGTCTCAGTAACCTGCCATGTACCAAGGAGTGAAATTAATTTTTTTTTTTTTTTAAGTATATAATTTTCATGTCAGAGTGCTGTTTATGAGTTACACATTTTATTTGTGGAACTTCTGTTAAAAATGAGATCCGGTGGACTCATGAGTTACATTAGAAAGGTGAAGGGTATTCCTAATTGTGGTTCTTTTATTCAGTGTGTGTGTATGTGTATGTCACAAACAGAGAGAAATATTATTATAAAGGGTTAAGGCTATTTAACACAGTCCAGTGTAAATCACAGGTTTAGACACAGTGACTGTGCGTACAGAGGGACGGAGGCATAAAGTCATGCATGAAATTACTTCATTAATCTTCTTCTTCGGGGGGGAACTCTACCTGCTTAAAACAAAGAGCCCATCCCACTCATGCCATAAATTATCCTCTTCATCAAAAGAGAAGCAAAATACAAACAGATAAACACACATTCGTGCACACTCATGCAAATATGAAAAAAAAAGGAAAATGAAGAGCCAAAATTAGCAGGTTTATCAGGTGTCTGAGATAATTTAAATACAATCAGATGTGTAAATGTTTGTATAGGCTCACAGTCAGCGTGCAATCCCAGCACACAGGTAAGATTAAAATCACGTGCATTACAGAGGATGCTCAACATGACGGTAAAAATGTAACTGGATTTTTCTACAATAAAATGTTTTTGGCACTCAATTAAATACACTTCAACTGAGCTGATGGAGCTCAAAACACTATTGGTATGACTATGTGTGTGCCTCAGCAGACATAGTCATTGCAATAGCCTCTAGCTTTTTACAGGCTCATCTCTACCAGCTGCCACACATTCCCCATAAATAGTGCTGGTAATAAAAAGGCGGGTGGGCCTAACTGATTTATACGGCAGTGTCCACCATCACACCATTCAGGAATAATTAAACTTTGGGGATATTTCCTGAATTAATGTGTCTCCTTCAGGGGGCAATCTAAACATACATTTCAGCGTTCACCATATCTGGCTCCACCGGACGTACTGGGAGGGAGGGACTCTCCAAGTGGCAGGTTCAACAACCAGCCACTCCGTGTAACCATTCGATTACACTTAACGCTATAGGGGTGGTCTCATAAGCAGGCATTTTAATGTGAACACGTTTTGTGACCAACAGGCAAATATATAAGTACACAGTCATATAATTTGAAGGTAGGGTGAGCAGGTGATTAAACACACCATGCAACACGCTGACTCACACAAACTAAGACAGTAAAGAGTGAAAAACATGTAGGATAAAGGTTTAATGAAACAAAAATTATATCATATTTTATACAATAAAAAATTATGTGCAAGATAGAACTAACTAATTTTGGACAGCCAGTGTTTTCTTTTCCTTTTTTCATTTCAACTGTTTTAACTGCTGAATAAATATTTGACTTATAAAGCTAAAGAATAACAAAATGCTCAAACTCTGATGACTGCAACTTCTTATTAAAACTAATTTATCCAAAATAAAAAAAAAAGACAGAATAGATGGAAGAGACGGTTGGTCATAATATATCAGATCTTTGTTTGCATTCTTACACATAATGACAATGAATGAAACTTAAAGTGTGTCAGTTCCAGTGTTGTCTGCCATATTTGATGTAAGAATTATTTAAAGCAATATTTGTTTTATTTCTCTAATGCGCAGTGCATAAGCTATGTGACCTGTGAGAAACAAGTTTGTCAATAGAAACTCCTGTTGAGCACACATAAACTAGGCCCACAGTAACTGGCTTTTTGCACTCTGCTTTGTTAATGGTTGGTTATTGGTCACATCTACTTGCCTCAGGCAAATCACACGAGGGTTGAGCGCTCTCTCTGCTGAAGACACACCCACAACTCTAGCAAATGTGCACTCTGCATCTGTCTATTTAACATTACACTTACAACATTTGATGACGCTGTGGCCTGCAGCTTTCCTTCAAACTATGCACTATGTGAGCAAATGCATTGTGCATTTGTTCACAGCTTTAATGACAAAAAAGTGCTGGGTCTAAAAGCTTTAATGGATGCAAGACTTAGTCCAGCCACACAGAGAAGACTTGGTGAAGCTGTCAGTGAGAATCAGAGCTGCTACAGTGACGGACGGTTTCAATATTGATTTCATAAATAAACAAAGCTAACCATCGATCCTAATGTTATTTTGCATTTCAATTACTGCTCTGAAACATAACCTTCAAACAACTGGCCGCTCAATACCAATAGCCCTCACTGATAAACACCCATATAGTTACCCACCTTATATCACATTTTCTTAACAAGTGTGAATTTGTAAACCTAAAATATTACCAATTTTAAAACTATATATACAAGTTGCTGAAAAGCCACAAAATTGTTGTTGAGTATTCATTTTGTACAGAGAAACAGTCAGTACAAAATGTATATATCGAAATCCTTGTTAAATGGGAAAAACTTGCTAAACATGAAACTTAATTTTAAGTGTTTACATATACTCAGTGCACACTGCCCCTGTAGTTTTCTACATTTTGTCTTTTTTGCTTCACTTTGAACTTTTATGTTACTTGTTGTAGAGTGTGTATACATCCGCTGTATGCAGCCATGTGTGTGTCAGGAGCCCTTCAATGTTGGAGCAACAGGAAGAAGTGCTGACGCACCGTGTCAGTGATAGCACTCTGCTGCCACAAGGGCATGAAAGCCCACGTAGGCTAGCATTATCCTTCTAGACTAATGGACCTGGTTATTTTTAAACAGATTCTCACACTGCGGTGAGGTGTCCAAGGTTACTATGGATGAGAAATCATGAAAGACACACGCAGTGACAGTTGGTGCTTTCTGTGCAGGTGGATGTTGTGAAATTGCCAAAGAGGCATGGCAGCTAAACACAGCAGGTGTAAAGGCCAAACATCAGATGGGCTCACATAAGAAAGTGGGTTACATTAAAGTAAAAGCTACCGATTTGTCTGGTGACATCAATAATTTCGCAAATCACTTGATGCTAAGTTTTTCTTAGAAAATATATTTTACATTAATTTCTGAGAGCCCCCGGGGTGGCATAAAACAACTATGTAGTTTGAGAGGTGGAAAATAAGATTCTAATGAGGCAGCCCATAAACCCGGGAAAAAGCCAACCTAAGCCTTAACATGAACCGGGATACCTCTGGAGCTACAGAACAGTGAACATCCAGAGTGTGTCAATATACGCTGCATCCCCATTTGGCCTGGAGAGAGATAACATGCTCCACCCTCCCCCCACTCAGTCCAAGCTGAGTGACATATTTACAGTAAAAGTAATGATACTAGATACCAGAAATGAGAGGGCTCCAGCGTGGCCAGTGGACTCAGGAATCTCTCTAATGAATTGGACAACAAAGCCCTGTTGGCACAAGGAAGAAGTATTTAGAATTTTGTAACAAAGTGAATTTAAAAACATCAGGCTTTCTTTTAAAGGCTCACATCCCAGCACCTCCTGAAAGCCCACAGTGAGAAGGAGGGTGGGAGTGGGACAGGTGGACTGGTTGGTCTGCTGGGCTGGACGCTGCTGCTACATAGGCCACCAGCTCCTGGCTCATAACGGGGTGGTCATTCTCGGCCAGGAGCCTCTTCTGGTAATGTATTCTGAAACCAAATTACCGTAAGCTGATCCCATCTGGATAGTGTCTGTGCACGGCTGCTTTGGTTACCCACCACTGCCTCTAGCCTGCGATAGCATCTCCATGAAGACAGCAAAAATCTGATTAACCCAATAACAATGAAACACTTGGTCAAAGAGCAAAGAGCTTTTAACTTAAGATACACTAATGCAATTCCCTCGCCTTGTTTTCTGAAACCTAATAAGAATCAAGCAGACAGACTGCTAGAGATGGGTGTTTGCAGGCTCTAATGTAGCAGGCCGGGAATGAAGTCAAATAAATTGAAATCTAATTCATCATTGTGTGCTAACTTCTTTCTGCCTTTCTAAAAAAATACATTAAAAAGCTCTTATTTCATGAAGGGAAATTGGATAGCCTAGTTACTTTATAGCAATGGCTATGCCAGGGCTTAAGGAAAGCAAGAGTGTTGATGGAACATTTAGAACCAGAAAAAGAGTCACATCTCAATTCACTGCCGCTCAAGCTGAGTATGTTTTCTTCTAAGTACTGAGCAACTTAAACTGACAATCCTCAGCATTAGCTGACTTCAGAGTAGCGCAAACAGCCACTGCAAAACAATATCAAAAATAAGCCTGTCAAACTCATATAGAGAAATGTTAATTCTCACTGCACGAGCCAAGAAATATTTAGACTTAAACAACTAAGCAAAGTAAAGGCTGCATACAACAATGAAGCTAATTTGTTAAAGAGATACAATAGAGAGCACAACTTTTGTCAGAGCATGTATTATCAAAATTACTTCCATACGCTCTTATTGTCACATTTCTAGACACTGCTGGTCTACAAAGAGGTATGACACATATGTCTTTCTATTTGAAAAACAAAACTCAAGTTTCAGTCAAATACCCAGGCAGTGAAGATGCCCTCAGGTCAATCTATAGAGTGTACACTACAGTGATCCCACAACAGCGCTGCGCTAATTACAAGGAACGTATACGTCCCACTAATCCTCTCAACCAAGCATCACAGCCACATCCAGTGAGGGGCTGCAAATGCCGCTGTACAATTAGCAGAAGAGAGCTACTGCTGAACCAAAATTAACAGCACACTCAGGCCAATGCTGGACACGTCCCACAAATAACCAGCTGTTGGTAGGCAGACCTGAAATCAAGAAAACACTAATTGACTTATTGTCATATTTTTTTTAATTAGTTGGAAAGATGTTTAGCTTCACAGTGATAAACTAAACTATGAGATTCATATTTTATTAAGAATATTTACAATAAACAATCTACAAAATCTGAGATAATTTTATTTATTTACATATATTTTATGCATCCAATCCCTGTTCACAACTCAGATTTGACAAAGTCTTTTTTTTATTTCAGTTAAAGTAATTTCATTTTCATTTAAACACAATGAGGAACAGGAAAACAAAAAGGTCATTCCTTTCTAGTGTATATTGCGATTAAGTATTTCTCACATTCATTCTATTAATTCTAAAATAATGTCTATCATTAGTCAGTGTCAAATAATGTTGTAATTTGGCACCCCTATAAAACTGATATGTATAAAACTGTTAATATATAGGACAAAAAACTGCTGAGCAAATACATGTATTTAAAATGTGAGTAATTTACTTGTGAATATATATTTTTAAAGCCTTCAATATTTAAGTGCAAAAATGTTATTTAAAACAGACCTCTGAATTTTAACAGATTACATGAACAAAAACTAAAACAATAAAATAAATTATTTGGAGTTCAGATGAAATTGTGACACTTTTAGTGTTTTATTATGTCTCTTCTTCTAACAAATATTCTCATCAGAATATATAAAACAATACAATGCCTGCTAAAACCAAAAGGTAGTAATTTATTAACGTTTTAATTACACACTAAATAGTGAAGTAATATGAAGAGCTGCTTATGAACTATTATTAACAGTCAAAATTAAATATACATAAAATACTTCCTGCTGAATACCTGCTGTTTGTTGAATTTTGCATTAAGGTGCATGTAGAGTGTATAATTTCTCTTAGTGGATAAAATATTACATTACTGATGTTGCAATGGTAAAAGCTCTGTGAAGAATTTCTGTAAATAAATAGCTGAAGTAAAGCATCGCAAAGAAAACTCAATAGAAACAGCCCCCTAATTTTTTAATAATATTTTTTTTAACCTCTGTAGCTTTTTGTGACTTTTTTAAAAGAGAGCTTAACTATGGCAGCATTAAATAATGTCTCCCTTGTTAAAAGTCCAGTTATAAGAATATTCAATCACAACAACCAATAAAATCCTGTATAACTGCTAAGATTTATATATAAACTTGCAAAAAAAAAAAAAAAGAATTAATGCAGAAAGATATGAGGCAACTGAAACTGGGGAACAGCCAACTATTCTTCTGGCAGTCAACAGCTTCGCATTTATACTACTTTATTAATTACATCTTGTAGAAATATTAAAGACTGACATTTTAGACTGACATTGTAAATATCTTTAAATTAAAACAGAGCTTTACACTGTCCCATTACTATTTTTTGGTACATTATGAGTAATGTCTTAAAGTGAAAACATAAAAAGATAAAACTGCAGCCAGTTAAATCAGTATTTACCACAAGCGGGGATAATTTATTTTTATAATATATTAACAGGTCATGGATTTTAAACTAAGCAAAGCTGTGGAATGGATTTACAAAGTTGTAGTTTGTTCAGAGCCTGTATGAGAGCCCAGACTATCCCAGCAGCCAGGAGTTGCTCAGACAGCAGTCCTGCCTTGCGTGCCGCTGGCGTGGACAGACTGTCAGCTCACTGAGGTTACTGGGAGCTTTCATTCGTCTTTATTTGGCTACATATATTACGGTGTGTAATTTATCCTCTCCAAATCTGAGGATTCACGTTAATCTCATCTCCTTAAAATATTATTTCCATTCTCCCTAGGCGGCCTGATCCAGTAACAAAGCCATCAGCAAACAACCTTGTAACCCGACTGGACAGGTACCTCCAATTCTTTAGGAAAAAGACCAACTTTGCCTTTGAGCAGGGCAAATCAATCAGGCATGCTCTGGATAAAATTTAGAAAAGGTGGCATAACTAATGCGCTCGCACAATAAATCTACACACACTGTGTATGTTGAACCTGCCCTGTTGCTCTCCACTGTCAAGTCCTAGATATTCTAAAACCACTTAAAGAAATGAAGAGAAAAAAGTTTAGGTGGGTATGAAATAAAAAGCCAGGGGGAAAAAAAAGTATGCTCCTGCTAAGAGAAGAAAAAAAGTTTGCCGGCGAGGTAAGCAAGAACAAAGCAAGAGCAAGCACTGTTTAAGAGATTAAAAAAAGGGGACTGAAAACAGAAAGACAAGAAATAAAACTGCATTACAAACCAAGGGGTTAAAGGAAAAGTGAAAGAGGAAGGAAAGAAACAAAGTGCACCTACTGGTTATGATAGCTGAGAGGGTCTGGAAGACAAAGTTCTGAAATGTCCATCAGTCCAGTTTTAGCATTCCAGGAATGAGAGGAAGAGGAAAGAGAAAACAATTGAGACCCGCTTCTTCCCCAAATGATAGCACAGCACCCTCAGAGACAACACTGCCGAAAACCCCCTCCAGCACCGCTCCCCCCAGCCTGCACAGGTATGTTGGACTCTGATGGATTGGGTGGGTGTGTGGGTGCATGAGCATGTGTGTTGTGTATGTGTGTTTATGTATATATGTGTGGGAGAGAATGTGTGTGAGGGTGTATGTAAGTGAATGTGTGTGTGACAGAGAGAGAGAGAGAGAGAGAGAGAGAGAGAGAGGGAGAGTGAGGGGGGAGGGACAGATAGACAGTGAGGTAAAGGGGGAGAGAGAGAGAAGCGCAGGCAGCAGCGGGATGAGCGCTAAGATGGAGAGAGCATGAGAGCGCTGGCGAGAGGAATGACTCTTTCCATGGTCGGGATAGGGCTCTTTAAGACTCAAGGGCTTGATGAATATGGAACAGCTGCTGTTGGCTGGCTCAGAGGGGCAGGACTTAAAGCGACAGAGGGGCCGGCAGAGCACCAGGGAGGAGGGATCCAAACGCTCATTCGCACACTCTGCTATGTACAGATACAACACAGGCACGCCACACATGCTCACACTCACATAGACAAAACAACCTATCACATGAACAACAGGGATGAAGCTGAGAACACTCAAACAAGCAAAGTTTAGGCATAACATCTGGAAAGACTGTGATGCTAAGAACTTTAAGCAAAAATAAATAAACAGTAAAGAGCACTGTCATATCTTATGTCTGTAAAGAAACTAAATAAAAATAAATCATCATACATTTTACAGAAAGATTTTGTAACATGTAAAAATATGCATGTTTCTGCACATTGTTTCTCTTTCTTACTTGCTTTTAATATTCACGGTATCAATGTCACACGAGTGATGAACAGCAATATCACTTTACACAACACCACAGAACTCGACAAAGGCATCTCAAGACGATATAAAAATTTTCTGCAACCAACTTTGCACATATCACAATATTGCACATACTGGTCTATACACTAATAATAAAGTCAAATCTGACACCAGCTTAAGCCACACACAGTTCAGTGCTTCTGCAGCACTTCACTTTCAAAAAGCAATAGCTTTCAAACCACTAAGGATGGTAAATGTATTTATTGAGCTGTGTCACTAGCTCCATTTGAGGTTGTTACATGTGAGAGACCATTGTGAACCTTTCGCCACCTGTGAGAGATGATCTCAAGCCATAACTCATATTCTGGAAGCCCTTCAGCTTCTAAAGCAGCGGAAAATCCAGCTCTGTCTTCTCTAACCCCAGCTTTAGAACCGCCTGTGTTTCACTGTTGATCAAGCTCAGTAAGAATGCAGAGAATGCAGATACCATTTCACAGTCAGTGAGGGTCTCCATGTTACTGTATCCCCACATTATAAGAGCAGAGCTTACCATGGCATCTTATTGGAGAAATGAGCAGACTCACAATGTCTGACACTGGGCTGAGTCAAGCAGAAAGAAACAGCAGCTTGCCCACTTCTCATAAACTGTGCAAAGCAAGTCACAAGATGCCTGACAACAGTCTTCAGCTGCTACAGCCAAAGTAAAATAAGGCTCAGTAAGAAGGAGCCAAGATCTACCATCAGATTCATGCAAAAAGGTGTGTTTGGCCGCTGTGATGCTCTCCAGTTTTCTCTGCTGAACAGGAACAGTGAAACCCCTGGAGAGGAATCCAGTTGCATTCATCGGCCCACGTTTCTGTAATCAATGCAAAAACATCACGCAATCCCTATTGATCATCACAGGCCTATTGATGAGCAGCAATAGTGCCTGGACAGTGGCACAGATCACACAGCACCCATCTCTTTTTTGAGACAAAAACAAACAACTAAATAAATTAAATACAATTGGGAGCGATGCCAAATTACACATTTCTTCATTTAATTTCTTATAAAGGAATATAATACTTAGAAAAACATTATTTCAGCTCGACAACAAACAACAAAAGAAAAACACTTGTCGATGCACTACACAAGCCTTGGATGGCTATTACAACACAGCATGTGTTAGATCACACTCCACAACATTTATTGTACGAAACTGGACTAAATATTTCAATTACCCCTTTTAGCTGTAAATTGTAATGCAATTCAGTGTAACTCATTTGTAGATGTGAATATCTTCATAATAAGAGTTCTGTTAAAAAAGCCTGTAGTGGTAAAAGCTGATTCAGCAGGGTAAGATAGTCTGTTATTATAAAACACAGAATCACAAGAGGTGGCACTTTGATAACTCACATTGATAACTCATGCCTCTATTTGATAAATCACATTTCTGCATATTTTAATGTGGTCTCCCTAGGCTTGTGATTGACACTATACAGAATTTGACATGCAGTATGAGCTATGAGAGCCCTGCTGCCACTTTTGTTGCCTCTTATCAGCTCTGTTATGAAAAAATCAGCGTCTGACAGTTGACTTGACAGTAAGGAATCTGAATTCAACCTGCGCTAAACAAACACTCCATCAGTGGTGGCAGGACAAAGCTAGTAAAGTATTACAACTAGGACAAGAACAGAGATGATAATTAATTCATGAAGTTTATTTATCTTAATGATTCAGATTAGGTAGTTTGTTTACACTGTTAAATCAGAAAACATTTTACAGTAAATTACCCAGAAGAACAGTTTAAAGTAATGTCATGCTCACTTCAAGTCACCTTAAGTGACCTAAATAACAAAATAAAATATATTAAAAAGATCATCTAAAAACATTAAACATGATACAATAAAATACATCGTTCTTGTCTTGTAAAGACGAACATACCGCCAGGTAAAACATAATCTCAGTTTTATTTAATTAACACAGTTCTGACTGAAAGTTCTGAGTTTTACTGACGCAGTCCAGTCACATGAACCTACCATGCAGACTAACTTCCTACTTATTAAACATATGTGATGAAGTGACGAAGTTTGGGGAGTTTAACAAATTAAAAAGACAAACACTTATTTTGTTGTAACTTAACAAATTCGCCACGGTGACAGTGAGCCATGTCGAGGCCTCACTGTCGCTATATTTAACCTTTTCATACATACAGTAATGCTCAAATCAATAGCGTAATTTAGTCAGCATTCCCCATGGAAGAGGCAGAGAGGGATGCAGGTCCGCGCGCACTGTACATGCGTCAATTAAGCCCCAAGAGCGTGCACACTAATTTACAGTAGCCACAGGTGCGTTAAAGCTACACAGGCTAAATAATTTACGATTTAAAAACAAAAAAAGTGCGCAAAATAAGAGTACAACTAAGTGTAACTGAGTGGTAAATGTGTGGTGTATCTTACTTGGACAAGTCATGTCACTTCCCCGGCTGAGCGTACCACAGTGGACTGTAGAAGTGGTGTCTCCTCCAGGTTGAGTGGCGGTGTGTTGTGGCGTGGTGTGGTGTGGTGTAGTGTGGTGTGGGTCTGTGTTTCTGAGCGCGCCGTTTAACTGTCACACACTGCAGCCACACTGGCAACTCCTCCTCCGGCGCGCGCCCCATGGCTAAACCGAACACCTCCACGAGCTGCAGGACCCGGGTGAGCGAGGTCAAATGTGGGACTCACGAACAATGATAGAAAAATTAAAAAAAAAAAAAAAAGTTATAGGTGTGGCCATTATGTGTTGTTTAGATTACAAATGAGCGTGTCATTTTTAGTGAAACTGAAATCTGGGCGCGCAATTTTATATTTATTTTATTTATATTTGACCTATTCACACGTGCATCCCACTCTGTTAGGGAAAACACGCATTAGCATTATTGTTGCATTTAATTGTTTTTTTGTTTTTTTTTTTCCAGAGGTTCATTGTTAGTACGTTTGCCTCCTCCGGGTGTGGTTGTGGCCATTTTCACCTGAGAAAACGGCAGGTGACAGCAGACGTGCAAAGGTTGAACGCCACGGTAGTCAGTTGGTTTCCACTGTTGATGAATAAATAACGGGACAATAGCAGCGTCGCGTCTGTTGCAGAGATCACAGTCGCTGTATCACATAACCAAAGCGTTCACAAACTACAAAACATTTTAGGAATCTCATAGTGTCTTAACTGCAACGTAGATGCGCGTAAAAATGAGGGCTTTAATTGCTGTGCATCATTAACATTACTAGTAGAATTCCTGGTTGTATGCAGGGTTTACTGTATACTGATATTTTGGATCCAGTGTGCATGGAAAGAATGAAAAGCATCAGTGATTTCAGAAAAAAAATCACTTGATCCAACTCATTTTGGCTTAAACTTTGTAAAGTGTGACATGGAATGATGCAATTAAAGTCAAATCTGTTCTGTCCTGTCTTTTGAAGTGTTTTTCTGTACATATTTTACATTCTCCATCACTGCTTCAGCTGTGGAGCAGAGCAGACCATACGCCAGCTGACAGCAGCAACCAACTCTATCATCTCCACTAGAGGGAGGGCTCTCTCACAGCACAGCCACCAAGGAGCTGCTGCAGCAGAGGTACCTTTATTCATTTATTTATTTATTTATTTTTCCAGGGTGATAGTGTAATTCATAAATTGAATGAATGACAGCCAGGACAGTGCCAACAACCGGGCACACAATGGAGACCAGACTGCATTTACTTCTGAGTACAAAAACCTATCCATTACAAACGTGTAATTATTGTCCTTAATAGATTAATTCATGCTGAAAGATAGAAATGGGTTCCAGGCTATTGATGTAATCATTTCACTGAGGAAATTAAGTGACATTAAAAGAATGATATTGTCACCGTGAAAGTATCATTGATTCTTTTCAAATGCAATTAACTGTATTTGAAAATGGGACCTGCACATTGAGCTGCGCAAGGAGCACTGAGGATCACTTCATTTGTGAAAGATATAAAGACCAAATTATCCCATCAAAGAGAAAATCTATAAATGTAATGGCACAGCGCTTCAGCACTAAAGAATGACAACAGCAGTCCTGTTCAGTTCCCTCTGTTAGGTGAATTAACTACCAATGAGCAGCTCTCAGCAACTCACAGACAAATTATCAAGACTGTGAACTATGAAAAATGTCTCTTAATTTGACTATTCTTATGTGATTTTTTTTTTATTAACATGTCTAATCCTCTTGCATGAGTAAAAGCCAAAAGATGTAAGGTTCTAATATATCATGCCAGCGAGGTAATATTCTATGGATTATTATTAAAGAGGTGGATTTTTTTTTCAACTTCTTGTTTTGTTTTTCCATAATGTTGCACAAATAAAGTCTAAAAGGAGTCATTGTCTATTGAGTGAAAAGGCAGTTGGAGTGGGGTCATTGATTTAGTTTAAAAAAAAAAACCAAAACATTACATTAGACAGTGGACTGTCTGTAGATTTATAGGAGATTATTGATTAATTTGTGTAATGTGTAAAGCATTAGAGCAGACGTTAAACACTGGTTTAAGAAGATCCATGATTAGCATACATTGTAGAAATATGCTGATTTGCTTTATCTAAACTAATTCTAATGTGGTTTTCTAGTCACCACCACACCACATACTGATATTATAATTTTCAGCTTCGTTGTGGTCTGGAAGTTGTTTCTCTTCTACTGTTAGTTGTTAGTTGGTGTGATATTGTGCTGTGGCATATTTTTGACACAACTCAAGTTTTTATGTACTTTCAAAATTGAAAAACTAGATAAGATTTACAGATTTTTTTTTTTTAGTCTTGGTGAGATTTGAAGTGAGTGAAACACTAGTGATAGCCGATTTTATAGTTGCATCTCAGTTTGGAAACCAACAGTACACTTCTGCTCTGACCTCAGTGTTTATGCCCAGAAGAGCATGTGCTGCTGTGTTGACTTTCCGTAGTTGTGTACTGTAGAGAGTTCAAATGGATTCCAACAAATACAGGCTTGTGTGGCGGTTGCTGGTCCACACAACCCCCTAACCCAATTACAGTGTTGGTAATCCAGTGAAAAGAAAAAAATCAGCGAGAAGAGAGCGGGGCAGGCAGAAAGGAAAATACATGAAACAACTACAGATATGATGTCCAGGCATCAATCTCCAGTCCTGGTCAAAAATGCTGCATAATTCAAACCCAAACATTTTTCTCTGCGCGATTCAAACCAAATCAGAGAGCCCGAAGCCCCTCTTCTTCCACCTGCTGTCAGCCACCCTCCATCCCCACCCTCACCTAAATTTCATTTGGGAGACATCTTTCTCCCTTTCCCCCCCTCTCTCATGCTCTCAACGTCGCTGTCTCTCCTCTTTTTTTTGAATTCAGTGCAGTGTAGCCCTTAGATTTACTTGCTTAACAAATATGGACAGGGGGCCTAAGTGGTTTTTGAAATCTTCGAATGGACTTTGGAGTGCCTGTGCTGTGCTGGGTGAAAACAGTCTTTGTGTCTCTCAGTCTCACTTTAGCCCATATGTGTATGTGCGTGGGATTGCGTGTGTTTGCCTGTCTGTTTATGTTTACATCTATATATGTGTGTGTGTGTGTGTGAGCGCATGCACATATGTGGCTTCCCCATGCTCTCCCAGACTGCCTGACTGTGAGATGGCATCACTGGGTGGAGCGGCAGTCTGGAAATGAGATAAGGATGTCTGATTCATAGGATCTGACAGGAAATCTATACTGTGCAATGTTTATAATCCAGCCATTACTACACAGCCAAATGAAAGAACAATAATCCAATCATTTACTCCATATTTACCTGAGGCAGATTCTCGGTTTTAGAGGAAAGTGCATTGCGCTGTGACGGAGGCTGTAAAACAGCTGATATGGGTGAGGGTGAGGGGGTGTTGGGGTTGGTTTCTAACACAGAGAGCGGAGTGTCCAGAAGAGTGGGGATGGTCTGTCCTCTGGGGAGATGTGTGTCTACAGAAGATGGGATCACCTGTGTGTGCTCTGTAGGGTTAAGTGTCATGCATTACTCATCATTAAGACCTTATTGATTTATGAGTAACTTACAGAAAAGGAGTAACTAGAGTTTATGAACATAAGGTTACAGAGAAGAGGGGAAAAGAGAACATCCTCAGCACATGTGAACAGATGACAAATTAAAGGAAAACAGTCAAGAAAACTCACTGTGGGAGTATGAAGTGACGAGAATCATATGTCGTGGCTTCCACAGTCACCAGATCTCTATTCTGGACCTATGGGAGATTTTAGACTAACATATTAGACACCAGTTTCCACCACTACCATCAAAACAGCAAATGAGAGAATATGATTTATCCAATTATTACATATAATATTGAACACTTTTGCAGTTACCGTTACTTTTTTGCTTCTTTGGCTCTGATGCAGTGATTTCTCTCTGCCTGTAGTCACAACATCATGAGTAATAGCCTATCAACTGAAATAAATAGGCGAAATAGATGTTCTTTTCCCCGAAATAGAAAAAGGCATTTATGTATTTGCTATTATTTATAATCCCTCCAGTTCAAATGTCATTGAATTGCACTTTCATCATTTGACTTGACAGCCAGCTTAAACATATTTCAGTGAAGTTTTGTGCTGAACCTGGACTAACATTTAGGTTTGGTAGGTATATTGATTCCATCAGTTTTTAGGCTCCCTGATAACTAATAAATTGTAATGATATCAGATTGGATCAACCTCTAATTCCATCCTTACATTGGTGTTTAGGGGCTGACCTCACAGCATTTTATGGTACAACAGTTAATATCAGTTTCTCCTTCAATTTGTCACAACTCTGTATCTACAGTATGAGTAAAATGCTTCTATTATCACAGTTTAAAAGGAAGGTATGACATGGCCCATTCACACTCATCTTGTGTTATAGCACAGTGCTCCACAGATGTAATGTTTCTCCCATAAGCATAGAGGAATTCTCGGGTGGGGGTTTACTTATCATAGAGTCTTTCATGGACAGTATGAGCTGCTCCTCATTGTGTACGAGGGGGGAGGTTTATCTTATTTGGAAAAGTGAAGGGGGCCTGCCCTTATCTGTCAATAAACAGTAATTAGATTTTGTGGCCGATAGCGTCGATTGGTTTCTAATCTAGCTGTCGCCCTAGACGTGTGTAATTAAAATCCTGATTGATAAAGGGGCAGAAGCCCGCCCACACCACCACTTTACCAGACCCTACCCCCGACCCCTTCAAAACACAAACAAGAGAGAGATATGAAAGAAGGCCTGGGGAGAAAACTGCACTTCTTATTGATCAGCTCTATCTGCTTTCCTATCAATGCCCTTTTCTCACAATGGAGGGGCTAGTACAAAGGTTTGCGACGCAAAACTTCGTAGCTAATCTTCATCTGGTAGATTTTATCTTCATTAAAAAAAAAAAAAAACAAAACATTTTATCTTTAAAGACTCATAACTATGTAGGAAAAGTAAAATGGGAAATTAAAACAAGCTTGCCACTAGTGAGAAAAGGCTTACTGTGATTGTAATGCAATCAAGGAAAAACACCCCTCAGGCGTTTAAGAGATGAAAAGAACAATGTATTTTATCTATTTTACAAATGGGCCTGTGAACACAAGACGAAGGAGCAGAGAAACACACATAAATGTACATATACACAAATGCACACACAAGTGAAAGTCAAATGTGCATCAGGCATTAGACAAATAATGTCGTACCTTCAAGTCAGAGGACTCCCACAGAGAGTAGCCTGGCTGAAAGATGTTCAAAAACACTGCCTCCAGACTTCACTGTCATCAGGGTCCATGCGCACAGATGAGTGAGGAAGAAAGGCTACGTGCTGTCTAAGTTCTAGAGAGAAAAAGGGACAGTGGAGAAAGTAAAACAGTGAGAGAGGAGAGCAGGGCAGAGCATCAGGCAAAGTGGCATCCAACTAAGTAGGCTTGCACTTTCAGCTTCTGCAGCCAGCAAATATTTCATCATGACCCAAACCTGAGAATGGTACCATGACGGCATGAGCGGCAGATAATCTGTTTTATAAAGTCGAATTTTTGCGTGGTTGTCTGCAGGATTTTTTAAGCCCCATAAACTGGGCGAGAGTGCAGACAGCAGGCCTGCGACCTTTTCTGTCTGACACTGCTCACCTGCTGTCACGTGTGAGGGCTGACCCACAGCAGTGAGTGATGGCTGCATACTCGGCTTCCCCCCCTCTGCGATACATACATGCCAGCAAAATCACATGCATGCACACACACACACATACAATACATATTATACCCACTGTGGAGCGGATAAACCACCTCTCACTCACCACACCAATCCTGCTACCTCATCGGGAACATAATAAATCACAAATTAGAAGTGTGTGAGTGCGTTTACTTCGAAGGGGTGGACAATCTAGAAAGCACTGGTCCAGGGCTTAATTTGAGTCTTAATGGAAGGCAAAATTTCCAAAGGAAAACTTTCATTGAGCATAAAATGACTTTCCTTAGTTTTCACTTTCTTCCACTGGGAGAGTGATTGAGATTGATAAATGCTGGCATTGCATGGCCAGCTCACGCATAACATACCTGATTTAACTATTTTCTGTAATTTCCTCAATGGAGAGTGACTAATAAATGGTTGCCTAAACAAATCAACGAATGATGCTGACAAAACCTTTTAACTTTTTTTGTTGTTAATCAGATATGTTTGTTAACTTTTAAATTTGTCATATAAAAGATAGTGATGCAATGTTGCCCTGTGGAGTTAACTGACACCAAATAGTAAACCAAGCTAAGGGATGTAAATCACAGATATTTAGAATTTCAGTGTAGTTTAGAAAAATAAGTAAATCTACTGCTTTTTTGCTTTTCCCCATTAGGTATGGATCAGTCAGGATGATTGATGGATATACAAAATCCAGAACTTTCCTTTCATAGATTGGACTTAAAATGAATTATAGTGGCCACTTAAAATGATAAACTGAAAGCTCCTCTAGATCCAGTAATTGTCAGCTTTTTGGTTATGGTGACACTAATGCTGATCTACACTTCAACATAGTACTTGCAATAATGTGCTATCATGCTGAAGAAGAATAAACCATTGGTTCTGGGCTACAGCAGAAACATATGGATACAACATGGTGGATTCTGTGGAGGTAACCCTTAACTTTAACAAAAACAAACAGAAATATTTTCAGGCATTTCCAAACTAATGAAACTTAATTATGAACAACAAAGCTTCTGAAGCTTTAATTATGAAACAATGCTTAAAACACTACAATATGTCAATATGTTTCATATATAACTAGAAAAGTACTCGGAGAATGCAGACCTCCAACAAGACAGCTTGGGGGGGGGGGG
>JAPTYQ010129115.1:0-14960 GCA_029814465.1 Ostorhinchus cyanosoma | reverse complement strand
TACATTTCCAGCCCCTCACACCACACACCCATCACAAAACATCTCACTACAGTAATACAAAACAATACAGAACAATACAAAACAATACAGAACAATACAAAACATTACAGAACAATACAAAACATTACAGTAACACATCCTCATGGGACCGGCCCGGACACACTTTGACCCTATACCCACTCCCCCTAATGGCACCCACACTGTTGAGAGCATCAATGTTACTGTCTCTCCTCCAAGTACTTCTTCATTATTTGTTTTTTAAACATTCTTTTAAACTGCAAAATGTTTTTACAGTTTTTAAATTCATCTGCCAAACCGTTCCAAAGCACTACTCCCCTTACTGAAATGCACATTGATTTTAATATAGTTCTTACCTTTGGTTAGTACAATTTATTAATACCTCAGAGGTTAAATTAAAATCTCTGTCTTTAAATAATTTTTGGATATTACCTGGAAGGCATTTTATTGATGCCCTGAACATGAGTTGTGCTGTTTTATAGTCCACCAAATCTATTAATTTTAAGTCTACTGATTGAAGAAAAAGTGGACATTATAATGAACAAATAAACAGGTTCTGCTGCTGTTGACTATTTGGCCAGAATTAGGGCTGAACCCTAGGAAAATGACTGGCGTATTCCTCAGGAAGAAGTGCCTATCCATTAGCTGCTTTTCAGTTATTTGAAGAAAATTGTCCTTGAAACGTTGCTTATAATTTTGTATTCTCCGGATTTCAGGTTGCTTTTGTATCACAAAGTCCTGCAAAGTTGCCTGGGTTCTCTTCACCATTCCATCACTGTTGTTTCCTCCATACTTTGCATACCTTTTAACTCCTATAAATTGCAGTACTATGTAATCCATTCTGTGATACTGTACTTAACAAGATCCTTTTTAGCTGTGTTTTTAAAATGGAGTTAGATTAAGAGACTCTGCTGTTTCTCCTTTTCTTGTTGATCGGTCCTATTCAGACAAATACAGTGACCTGTGTTAAATTTGCAGGGCAATACAAACAATGTGGACCTTTGAGATCCTCCAATTCAATGCTTTTGTGGGCAGAGATGTATGCAAAAATGCTGTAAGTACGTGCAGACCAGTCTGTCACTGGGACAAATGTGCGGGCACACAGTGCACTTTTTTATCTTGAGAGCAGATAAAATAACTTGTTTGCTTTATACTTAAAAACAGACATTAGCTACTGATTAGTTAGTATATAAACATTTACAGTAGCATCAAACTTTGTGATATGTTTACATTAACTCCAAACTTATCTTTATTGGGTTCTGGCTGCATTCTTGTAGTTTCAGAGGCACATGGTTCAAGGTTTGGCTCTGTTTTACATTTTGTTGTGTACCACTCTGACATCCAAAACAGATGTATAACAAGGGTCAGTCATGCTTGTGTGTACATATGAATGTGTCCTATGAAAATATTTTAAAGTGTGTTTTTAATTTTTGTTGTCCATTTTAATGTGAGCAGAATAATCCAAAATTGTCCTGAAATGATTTACATTGTTACATGGATAGGTAGGACTATAGGGTTTGGCAATTTGGGCAGAACAACATATGACTTGAGATAGAACCACAATCTACAATCTGAATCACTATTTTCTGACTTCTTGCTAAATGTAGGTGAGTTATAATCAAACTACAACCCATTTTCCTGTAGTTTCTGCATTCTTGGGTTCTGATCATTATTTGTTGTTGTTATCTCACTAGAAACTGCATTTTTGTGTAATTTTGGACAATTATTATTATATTACTTTGACAATATCTAGATGAAGTCAACACAATGAGATTTTTGTGTAAGTACTGCTGCTGAGTTTGCATTAATAATATAGGCTGAGGTGGCCCCATTTGTCCCACTAGACTTTTATAATGAATAAAAAAAACGTTCTTTGACTCTTAATGTAACTCTAAAACATCATCAAGTAATTATGTATGTATGTATGGATGGTGGAATTGTCATTGTAGGAGAGAAGCAGAGAGAGAGAGAGGTTTACATTTAATGTGTCCCCCATTTTTTCATGTGTATCCAGTTTGGGCACTTTCAACAAATGCAACTTTATCCACCTCTTTGTTAGCCCACAATGTCTGTGACTGGCAAAGACAGACTCAAATTCTCTTATTTGAGCAGCTACTCACGGAATTAAGGAAAAGAAGCCTTTTCTCTCTTAAAGGTGTTCTGAGAATATCTAAAGTCTTCTGTCATTCAAATACCTATCTTAATTTTCCCACTTTCTTTCTCATTTGCCTTTGTAATACTTTTTCCAGCCCTGTCAAGTGGCAAATGTTTTAACCTCTCTGAATGGCCACAGTGGAGGGTAGGTTAACGGTGGTGATAGAAAGAGGAGAGATGTTATTGTTGGAATATGAGGATAATGGTTTAGACTTTGGTTCTGTCTTTCAGTCAGTCTTTCAAGGTGAAAAACGTATGAAAGGACATGTGAAGGCCAGCTAAATGAATCTACATGTTTTGGATCTATCCAATCTCTGCAGCTTTATCAATTATAGCACACTTTAATCTTGCTCCGTTGCGTGATACTACCCAACAGAATATCTGAACTGTATATATACTATCTACTGTGTCTTAAATTATCAGTGAGTTTAACATTTGTAACTGACACACAAGGACAGTGGTGGTGTGGGATTTATTAGTATAGACCTTTTTGTAGTTAAAAACAATTGTAGTAAATGAATTATCTGTTCTGTCGCAGATTATGACTTTGATGAATATGATAAACCCGGTGCTGAGCGCTCACGCAGGAGAAGGGGTGAAAATGATGACATCGAGAGGTAAGTAATTTTGTCATGGTCACCTGTCTCTTCAATAACAGAAGGAAATATGCAAACTGTCAAAATTAAAGAAAAAAAAATCCACTAATTTCAGGCAAAAATCTAATTGTATAAAAACACTGTAACCTTTGGGGAATTGAATGACCTGTGACTTTTTGATGTGCACAAGTACTGTGTTTTTACAATGTTTATTTAAAGATATTTCATTTTGCTACTGTGCCTTGTCTGTTAGTATTATTTAGCAAACAGCATCAGGAAGGATAAGACATGAGCCAAGGATGAACCTACCACGTGTTGGAGCAAAGCTAGTTGTAGGGGCAGATTATGTACCCCCTCCCTTTTTTTTTTTTTTAACACCTCTAGTGAAGTTGTTTACTTGGATAACAGATGCCATGGCAAAGGAATGTATTGCAAGAGTAGTCTTCTAGGTTAATTTATTGAAAAGTTACAAAAGTATGCATCTTCAACTTACAAATTTGTCAGTACTCTATAAAGTCAACACTTGAAACACCACACAGGGAATTGTACAAAAAAGTACTGAAAGTGTATGGATATTCATTTATTTTTGTATATGATGTTCTTGACTCTTCTTACCACTGTTAGGAGTCAGGGCTTTCCAGTTTACCAGTTTTTCTGATGATGGAATGGAGAGCTTGATATTTTCACAGCAGAAAGGCACTCGGTAGAGCATATACGTCTGCTGAGGCCCCACAGTATTGTAAATCTATCAAACACTTGATCTCACACTGCTAGAAAAAGTGGAGAAAAAAATCCAACCTCTGCCCCTTTTTATGGATCTGCTCCAAATTTTAATGGGTTCCCCCTTGGCCCATGCCCTACTACTCCACCACTGCTACCACTGCACTTGAAAATATGAGCTTTTTTTTTTTTTTTGCGTAATCCTGCTGATAGTCAGATAAACAGAAAACCAGACATCGGCAATTACATTGCATATTTGGCACAAGTAACATGGCAGCATATAATAATTTATGAGCAAATATAACAGGCTCAACTTTTATCTGCCTTTGCTCACCTTTTATTTTAAAGTGATTTGGAAGAGGATTTGCTGGAGGAGGACTGGCTGTCGTGTAAAAAGGTAAGATTGAAGAATACCCTTTAAATCTTTTATATCAACCACCAAAAATACACATTGCTTTCATATAGAAAAGATGAACACATTAGACATCAAACATTTAGAAAACAGAAGTGAACAGTGGAAATGTAGCAGGTGGCACCTCCACAGGGGGAATTGTTGATGTGAACCAGGAGGAAGTACAGTGGACAAAAAAGAACTGTGTTGACCTGCCCAGATTGCCTTCTCCACATGGGAATTAAGCATCCTTTGGGGTTGGAGGTGGTCCCCTGCCCCCACACCTTCCACACGGACACAAACACAACTGAGACAGAGTGGAATGAGGCTTTCAAAAAGGGAAAACTGAACATTTGTTCTTACCGTGACCACTTGTTTTTCTCACAGAATCCTTCAGAAATGTCAGATGAAGAGTTAAATGATGACCTTCTTCAAAGTGATGATGAAGATCATAATATAAGGTAATCTAGTTACATCACTGCCTTTTGTAAAGCAAATTCAGTGTCCATATTTAACAACATAATATAAAATCTTGTGTAAAATATTTTTTCAGTGGGGTTTGTGTTTGTTCTTTTGGTCAAAAGGTTAATATTTTGTTTGCTCTTCAGTGGCCAGGATTTGAGCTTAAATGCCACATACACCTTGGGCACATCCTATGACCAGCAGGACAACTTGCAGGAAGCGGACTACCCAGATGACGTGGTGAACCTGGGTGCAGAGGGCTGCGAGGAAGGGGATGTAGGGGAGGGGTATGAGCAGGAGGGGGGAGAGTACACAGGGGAATACGGCCAGGACGATAACGCCGAGATGCCTGAAGACCAAATGGATTACGCTGAAGAGCCAGCTGAGGGTGATGATGGCTACCAGGATGAAGTGCTAGACATCCAAATCAATGAGCCCATAGATAGCGAATTTCAAGTGAGTTCTCACATTTGCTTCCTCACATGTAAAAGCCTGCACATGCACACACACAATCACACATCCTCCCACTCCCTTTTCTGTCTAACTCTATTGTGTCCAAGAGATAATGTCAGTTTTCTTGTCTCGGTAAGGGGACAGCAAGGATTGAAAATCTATTCAGAAGAAGGAGATGTAGGTTGGCGTTTTGGGCCAGGGGAGGATTAGATTCATTATCACTCCCTGCCAGTTAATTTCTCCATCTTGCTGACAAAGTTTGTGTTGACAGCTTGTTTGGCGTGAGGTAATGCTCTGCTGTCGCCTCCAAATCCCCGTGCCATTGTGACCTTGGGGCCTGTATCATTGGGGGAGTAAGAAGCTGCTTTGTGTTGGAGATGTGCTGCCAATCGACGGAGGTTAATGTGGGGGGCTTTTATCTCGGGCTTTAGACTGGATCTGATAAAGTCTCATGCAGGTGAAAAGATTATTGACCTTCCTGAGGACACCCCATACAGTTTTCTAATGATTGATGCGAGTTTCCCTTTTATTCGTTTCCGTTCCCTCTCAGCACACATCCAAGAGGATCAAAGATAAGAGCAGATCCATGTGCAAATGTCCCTTATAGACCATTTACTACGGTGTGATGGTGTTTGGCACCTGACAGAGATATATTGGCCTACCTCCTATTACCAGACAAAGATAAGTTTTTGACCTTCTTACTTGGGGTGCAGAGCACAAATGGATGCCTGTTTTTGAATTTTCTGAAATATCTGCAGGTGTTAATGTGTATTTGTATTATGTTCTAAACTGCCCAGCCTTGACATTTTTCTCACTATGGTTTTCATTTACTACTACGTGGAACAGTTTAACGGATTAAGCTGTTGTGTTCCCTTGGGGCGTCCTGTCCATCCGTCTGGTTTGCTGAGAGGGTTTTTCTTTTCTGCATTAATATGTGCTGCTGTTTGGCAAGTTAATGGAGCGCAACATCAAACACTGCTGTGTGACCTACAGTCTGACCTTATTTTACAATGGTTTTTTTTTTTTTTTTGAAGCTGTTATGCAGTTAGCATGTTATCACTTTCTATCAAATCCTGTTGTAGCTATAGGAGCTTGACTTTGCAATCACTATTGGGACTTAAATTTAATTATTGCATCAGAAGTTAAACGGAAATTCTGTTGTGGAGTAGTAAAAATGATTTGTCAACTCTCACAACCTTTGCATCTGGTTGATGTTTTTGCCATGGAGTCATGAGCTTACAGTGCAGCCAATAAAGGCGCGATTTGCGAGGAGTCAGTCAATGATATTTTCACCATCACTGAACCGGGGAGGAGTGTTTTTATCTGCGCCTGCATTTCTGTATATCATGTCAAACATTTACATCTCATTGAATTTCAAATGCTGTCAGGAATAGTAATGAAGCCTTACTCCCACTGTTATGGTAATTTGTGTTGGGGGGGGCGGAAACATGGTGCCTCCCCAAAATCCCCTCCATAACATTTTGCCACTTTGCCTGTATGGTTTTATTTCATTTTTCCATAAAGGTTAATTTTCTTTCTACCCTTTCTTGGACAATAAATTGCTTTGAATTCTATTGATTGTGGAATGCATGTTACTGATTCTTATCTGTGCGGTTTCACCACTTTCACAAATCAATACACATTTTCTTGCTTGGTCTTCAAAGGATGATGAATACTCGACCACCTATAATGATGAACCCCTAGATGAACATGGAGTCCAACACGAGGAGACCCCTCAGGAGACAGAGTTGTTGGGGGTAGAGCAGCAGGAAGATGAGGAGGAAGATACCGCTGAGGGCTCTCAGGTATGTCACACGGAGGAGGTATGCTGAGATGTTTAAATGACACCTTCCAGTTTTTTGTGGTTGAATTTATTCAGAATTTGCTGTTGAGATGCAACAGAGGGGGGTACAGAAAGATCACCACTAATGAACATCATAATATGTCCTCAGGTTGAAAATGAAGCTGTGCCTGAAGAAGAAGCAAAAGAGGAATCAGATGAGGAGGATGAGGAAGATGAAGAGTCTGGTCGCATGAGGTTCAAATCTGAAAGAAAGGATGGGGTCGTTGTGCGTTTGGCCGATGCGGCTGGTAAAAGGAGGAACATTCCTGAAACACTCGGTACATTTTATTCCTGCAGAGCATAATTGAACTTGAATTCAGAAACACCGCCGCATTTAAATGTTTGAAAGGTTTATGTAAAATACAAGGTTTCTTGTTTCATTCCCAATTAGAACTGTCAGAAAAGGCCAAAGCCGATCTCAGGGAGTATGAGGAACAAGAACGTCAGAAGAGACAAAACCGCTACGGAGGCCGAGGAAGAGGAGGAGGAGGAGGACGAGGAGGCAGAGGAAGAGGTGGCTTTCCAGGTTTCGGATTCCCAGAATTCAGAGGAAACAGAGGAAGAATGAATGACCACAGGCCTCCTTTGATGGGAAACATGGGCATGGTAAACATTTATACAGTCATCCTCTTGAAAACATTTAATGAGATCATGTCTCTAAATGGCATAAACTCATCAGTTGATCCTTAGCAACTCCTAAAAAGTTGCTAAAGGGGATTGCTTTGCTGGATAAGGTGATTTATACCTTCTCGTATTGGTCACAGATGCAGCAAGAATGTACTCAATGTGCATATGGTGCTGCGTTGCACCACATCGATGGTTGTGTGCTCATAAAAAGTCAATCAAAATCACTCCTCCACTCCCCTTATCAATGTTGATATATGGATTAGAATAAGTCGCTTGGCAGTAGCCCATTTAGACAGTATTATACAAAATTAAATTTGTTCTTTACCCAGGATTTAGTTTCTTGTGGGCTTTTATTATTACATATCACTTCAAGCATTTAATCCTTAAATTTACATAGCACATCAATTGATACCAGGAATCTGAAGGTCTTTAGGAGAAAAAGTCAGTTTAAACATGTAAACCAAATAAAACGAGCCAGGGTTGTGATCCTCAGCAATGCAGTGGAAGGTTAATGGTTTTCGGAACTATTTCTTATGATCACGTCCTGTTTAAGTAGGATATTATGTGTCTCTTTTTCAAAGTCAAGACCATTTTGAAATGTGGCACTAAATACATACATGGTGTTAATAGTCAATAGTACTTCAGGTTTTCCAAAGAGGGTAGCACTACATATCTTTAGGATGCCATCTTCAGTCTTACTAGTAAATTGACTTATTGGTGCTTCAGTGCATGACTGCACGCAAAGTCTTCAGATTCTTCTCAGAAAGAAATGTGTTTTGACAGGTTGTTTTGGTTTTCCCTCCTCTCCATTTCCCCATCTCTTCCCAATTAGCACCAGTCTTCCCGAATGCCTCCTCCTCATCAGCAGCAACTGCAGTCCCAGCAGCACCACCCCTCTCGTCCAAGAGGGCCTCCTCCCTTCCAAGACCATGGGCGCCCGCTGGCCCAGCAGCCCCTTCAGCCCCTCATCCCTCCACACATGGCTCACCGCTCTCCACCGCTGCGGCCCCAGATGGAGCCACCGCCACGAATGATGAGCTCCCCGCCACCCAACTTCACCCCGCATCACCAGCAGCAGCAGCAGGCTCCGCAGCCCAAAAACATCCACATTAATCCACATTTCAGAGGTCCAGTGTCGTCATCTGTACAAGGTATGTAGGGCGATCTATGATGAGATAAGGTGAAAACATTGTGAGGATTTCAGGTTTTCTCCAGTGTTTGTTTTCATAGACATGCACAATTTATAATAATAAAACTTTGAAAATAGATGTGAAGCAAAATCAATCTCATTCATCATTTACAACAATTCCGCCACTTACACATTGCCAAGGAGATCGGTTACTCCAAACCAAGTTCTTCTTAATTATGTCCCGAAGCTGCATCAACAAATGACAGAACTGTGCTGCAACAAATATATGTAATATAAATAGAATGGCTTAAAAAAATTTTTTGAGAAACCCCAAAAGCAAAAAAATATCAATTTAAATGGGTATTAACTCAAGATTTTTTCTAAGGGAAATAAATTAATCTATCACCACTTCTGGTTAAAAAAGCTTTTAAAGGAGAGGCAACCCATGATTTGGGGGTTTGTGAAGGTAGTAACTGACTTTTAACTATTATAACCATTAGAGTATGAGTATATTAGTCAATCAAGTTTCCTCTTTTTAATTTGAACATTATTTTCTTGGTGCCATAATGCCTGTGAGCCTCAGTCTGTTTGTATATATATATATATATCAACCTGCACCTGTAAAATCATTATAGATTTATGGTGTCTATCATGAATAAGAAATAGTCATTCTCATTTTATCCAGAATCATACAGCTTTAGTTCACTAGCATTAGGGAGCGCAGTTGAGGTGCATACTGTTTTTTGTTTTTTTTTCTTCTACTGGCATTCATTCTTCTATCCTGAAAGGTGTCTGGATTGGAATATCATTTTGTTGTTCTGTTGAATGACAAGTGAATAGCACTCTCAGCCTGTAATGGGTTTATCCTCAAATTTTTTTTCTGGCAGCATCACCATTTCATTCCCAAAGATGGGTTTATCTGGCCTGTCTGTCCAGGCCAAGATTGAAATTTTGTTAGTAAAGCATGTTAGTGCACAGGTTGTGTGTGTGTCACGGTGTCCAAGTGTATATGTGGGGTTTTAGGTTTTGCTTCTGAAGAGAAGTTCAGGAAGATCAGGGATTGCCTCTGGTTATGATTAAGTGTGCATGAATGTGTTTGTATATATGTCAGTGTGTATTTATTTATTTATTTCAAGTAATGCACTCAAATTGAATGTTTTCCAGGTTTACACATAGTAACATTTATTTAGAGGCAATGCATTTTGCTAAATGATTGTCAAGTAGCTAATATTATTGCAGTTAAAGTTATTAAAATACTATAATCTCTTGAGATAATATTCAGTTTCATCAAAATTAGGCTGATATTTAGATTATTGTCGTCTGTAGAATGTGTATCATTTTAAATTTTGGAACATTATCCTCATAACTAGTATTACCTCAAGCTTGTTTTTGTGAAGCTGTGAGGAGGGTAACAGCCTTTTCATGGAGGGGACTAATGGTCTCTTCTCTTCTACTTTCATCACCCTCTCTGCCTACTGCCCCTCATTTTCATTTCCCCCTCCCCCTCCCTGTACCCCCCTTCTCTTCCTCTGTCTCTCTCTCACTCTCTCTCATTGCAGTGCCCTTGATGCCTCCTGCTCAGAGCCAGCCCAGACCTGCTGTGGGTCCTCCGAGGTTCCCTGTGAGTAGCAGCTGCTCCTCTTCGCCCTCCCCTTTCGCCTCACTTTCTCTCTGTCTCCGCACGGTTAGCGTCCCTTTTTGTGAGGGCACTATCATTGTGGCAATTAGACTGCCCACCCAGGCCAAATACTGTTTAAGCGAATCTGTAAACATTGATATGATTCTGGCTGCACAAGTGCAAATGCGTGATAGGGGCTTTAGGCAGTAGACTCGTGGAGGTCAGGGTTGCAGTGGCGGGACTTGGTTAACAACTTTTCATGGATGGGCTGGGGCTCAGACGAGCCGGCTTGGCACATAATGGAATTGTGAAACCAGGATATACTGCCAGTTAAAATTCACTCTCTGCAAGTTTGTGTCCCAAAGGCACATAGACCTTTTTTGAACGGTATTTGAATTTATGAAACATGGTGTGGGTTGGATGGAGCGGCGTGAGCCTCTTTCCTTTTTTCACCATGTATTTCGAAGGCCAAATTTCACGTCAGAGAAAAGGGATTGTAAGTCAGTTATTTCCTGTAAGAAAAGGTCCTTTATTTCACTCACAAAGAACCTATCCAAGACATGACAGAAATACCTTTTAAAGTAATTACTGAATTGAGGGAAACGGTTCACCAGCAAGTCAGCAAAAGTGCCGTAAGTTATTCAATCCTTCTAGTTAATGATGCCCAGGCATCAGGTGGTGCTGATACTAACTGACATCATCCTGAAGAGTGCATTTTATATGGATTTATGCAAATGAATCAATGGAAAATAGCTGCATCCAATTGAATTCATGTGGATTTACAAGTCTGATGCCAAATGAGCTGGGCTTTCAAACAGGAGTCAATCTTTGTCATGATGTAGGTTTTTATTTACTTGTTCAACCTTCAGTGCCAGTGTCTGGCCATTCTTGTTCCCTGAGGTCTGTGATTGTTCTAGATATTGATAGAGTAATAGAAGCAAAGCTGTTTTGTCTCGTATCAGACAGTGGAAAGTGGGATTGGAAAGGTATGCAGACAACTGGGCTGATGAACAGCATAATGTTGGATTCCCCAGCTGTCAATCGCATTTAGGCTGCTGTTGCCAAGGACACCATTTGAAATGCAGGTGACATTCCAGCCGGCAACATTCCATTTACCAATGGGCACCTGATTACTCATGATTATCATACATTATCATCCCATCAAATTTAATTGTTAAAAGGCTGGGCTAGTGGGGGTCATAGCCTCTAGTACCATGGCATTAAATTTTTCCTGGTGAAGACTGGTTTTGAAATATTAATCTCAGGACCAATTAAAGATATTAGAATATTTAATCTGCTGGGATGGTAATATTCAGTCTCAACCAAATTAAGATCCTACCAAGGAGAGCTTGATTATTTTTATGTATGTATCTATAGAGTGCTTTCTGGAGCAACTGATTGGTCTGCAATACATGATAATATGAAAATAGTTGAAAGTCTGATAACGTGATAGTACATTAAGATTAACAGCAATTTATATCCATTAGTATTTAGTTTATTTTGACACTATATATATTGCCTTCCTTGTATTTTTATTAACACACTATATAACGGTATTCTTGGCCAATATCTTTCATCATTTGGGCTACATTAAGCATTTTTCCACATGGTACAGATATAGGCAGAACATTTGCATGAAAGCAGCACCAACACAATACGAGATGGTGTTACTACGTCTGTAGTATGGACATGGTTTGGAAGTGAAAAGTCAAAGACAGTACATGCGAAACATAGCAGACTCAGACACTAGCAACCTTATTAATCACCTTTATAGTCCAACTAGTTTTTCTCTTTTTAATACATGTAATATTACTGTTAGTGTAATTTTATTTACATATTTCTTTTTTTGCCATTATTGCTGAGTAGTGTTTCTAATATTTTATATTTTTTTCATTTATATTTTCTTAACTTCTTAATTAAAAAAATATTGAACAATGTTTTTCTAGAAAAAATCTGTAAAAGTACATAATTCCAAATGGAATACAAAATGGACCTTTCCATGGGCTTATTCTACGTAAACTGTTTATTACTTTAATTTGGTTCAATTTATATTGCTTACTATGATGGACTGATGCATTAAGTGAATAATCACATATGAGAAGCAGAAATAGTTTTCACTTTTGTAATTATCAGTGTATTGGCGCTTGATGTGAGAAATTGATGTGAAATCTTAAACCAAAACATCTTTTTAAAGTCAAAATTTTCTTCTTTATTAATACTTTGACAATTGGCTCTTCTCTGCTGTATTAACCTGGTTATCCCCTCGTCTCCGAGAGCTGTCCTTGCATCAGTTACAGCCTGCAGCCTGTTTATCACGGATTAGATGTGAGAGGATGAGCTGTGCTGTTTGATAGGTATTATATGGACACCAGAGTCCTCATTGTGCAAACCTGTCTGTTTGACCTTTTAAAACAGAATGATAGTGCCCTCATTGTGATCCTGTCTTTGTAAGCCCCTTTGATTAACTTTCTATTAAGCAAGTTTTTGGAACTCTGGCCTTCTAGCTTTGCAACGCCTCTCCTCTCTAAATACCGCCATGCAGCAGTGGAATAAAGATGGATTAAGCCTTGATAGCATCTTAAGTAATTTACAATAGGCTTGGAGGAGGCAAGAAGCCCATTTGTGGAAGTGCCACGTGTTGAATAGCAGGTTAATTTTTCAACAGAGATGGATGTTTAAAAGAATAAAGGAGACAGTTATGAGGGGGATTCGAATTCCAAGGAGGGATTAAAGGGTTGTTATCTAGTTTTCCTTGAAAGATAGATGCAGGGAGTAGCATGCATGCAAAGAGTAAAAAGCTGTTGAAGATGCAAAATGGTTGAAACAAAGATGAGGGCACTTATCCCCATCTGAAATGCCCTTTCCTTGTTAGAGCCTGGCTGTTGGGGGCTTTATCAACAAAGCCTCCAGTTGAATTAATACAGGTTTGCTTGCAAATTCATGCTGAAGGCTTTCTTTATATCAGCATACATATTGATGCTTGCAAGTCCAGATTCTGCATCATTTATAATGACCTTTGCTCTTCAGTTACAAGCACTCTACCCAATTCAATGTTTGACAACAAGTTCTCATTTTCATTAGTTTAATTTGTTTGATTATTGAGTTCCCAGTAACCTTTATAATTCATGAGTCTTGTTTTCACAGGGACCGGGAGATTTTCAGCAGCACATGTCTGGTAATTTTGGTCAACCCCAGCGGCCCCCTCATCACATGGAGCCCTTTAGGAACCAGCCACCACAAGGCCCTCAGGACAGAGAACCTCTCTTTATGGGAGGTGAGTCTCACACCCAGCCTTGACAAGGGTTGCAAAGGTTTCTTAGCATATTTAACCCTATTCAACATCACCTCTGGCAGTATACCTACAGGGTATGCTGCTAGGTTTCTGGTGCTGCTCTATTAGCAATTCTCATGTTATATGCATGTGTATGTATAAACATCAGAATGAGCCCCAGAAAACTGCATTAAACATATACATTTGTGATTTCTTATTCCAGGTTTTAATGCTGAATTTAATTCAACCCACATAGTTGTTTACCTGGTTACCTTGATAGAGCTGTCTGTTTTTGTTTCTCCTGCCACTATACATTTGGAGATGGAGTAATTGATGTATTGAAATGGGTTCACACTGCAAAAAACTGACATCTCTGTTTGGTCTTCCTCAGAACGTTCAGAGTCAACACGGTTTCCCGGGCAGCACATGTTTGATCATCAGAGCCCTAGTCCTCTGATGAACAACAACAACCTCCACCAGCAGCTGCCCGGCCAGGGGCACATGGGCTTTGGCCCACCAGGACCCGCTTTCAACCAGCAGGGCCAGGACCCACTAGGATTGTTTCAGAGGGAACCCCCTCGACCCCACCTCCCTCCACACCAAGGTCACCAGGGTATGGTCGGCTTGAATCAACAAGGAGGCCCTCCCAACCAGCCCAGGCACTTTATGGGCCCTCGCCAGCCGTTTGGCCAACCGCGGAACCTGTTCCCTCCTCCACAGGTTCAGTTCGGGATGCAGGTACGACTAAGAGTAAGTGATTTTTTTTATAATACCCTATATACTGTAAGTCTGTGTATTAATGTTTGGGACTATGCGTTTAGTTATTATGAAATCTGGTCAAATATAGGTATATGTTTTTACCTTTTTTCTTCAGTCATCTTGAATCTGGTCATAATTCTTGTACATGTTTCCAAACAAACAATTCACACACTTTCTCTCCCCTGTTTGTGTGTGTTGTGTGTGTGTATACAAATATGATAAATATAAGTGTGTGTTTATGAATTTGCTTGGCTTTGTTCTGCACTGTTGAAATGTTGCTGCAGGAATACTGTACACACAACTAAACAAGACCAGTGACAATATTCACTGCCAGTGCCTTTTGAAAAAGACTCATGTTTATTTGGCATCTCAATGTTTTGTCAAGAGACATAGACAACAGCTCCCTCTAGTGAGTATTTAATGCCTGTATTACTATGTGGCTACATGAGGACACTATGTGGGGGTTAATTTCATGGAGAACATACTCTGATCCACCGCTCAGAAATATTAGCTCATACAGGTGCTGCCTTGTTATAAACACTTAATTCCAATTGTGCTGATTTAAATGTATATGGCATGTCTTTTCTCATAATTGATGATTTTTAATGAGTTTGATGCATAGTCCTTCTGTTTTACAGCTTCCCCATCATGACCCACTGCCACCCCATCAGCCCATGCATCAACAACAGCAGCAGCACCATCATCAGCAACCAGTAAATCTCAATGAACCTCGTCCCATGATGCACCATGACCAGATTCCCTTCCATTCACAGCAGGCGCATGGTAGCCCTAGGCAGATGAGTCCCCGCCCTCAGAACCCCCAACTGCGCAACATGGCAAACAGGCAAAGAATGGTGAGAGATTAATTTATTTGCTAATCTGTATAAACTAATGAAAGACATGCTCATGGGACATATAT
>JAPTYQ010129058.1:0-13245 GCA_029814465.1 Ostorhinchus cyanosoma | reverse complement strand
AATGTGTTTTGATCCTAATATATAAACCCTAAAACCCAAGTCAACAGGAATAACCACAGAGAGGAAAAAAATAACTGCACACAGAATTTTTTTTCCCCTCTTCAATTTTATACAGAGGCAATAAAAATTACATAGCTTGTTCGTGAAATATAATTTGTGGTATGAAATACAAGGTCAGTAGCCCATTCACTGAGAAAACACACTTATTTTTATCATCCATATGGAAAGAGCATAAAATGTCTTTTTATAGCTCACCTCCCTGATGATATCTATGTCAAAAAGATGAATTACAGAGTGCTTTAATTGTACGTGGTCATCATGTTCTCACCAGAGTCCAGCCTAGTCCTGCTCACCGGTCCAGGGAAGCACCTACTGTGCTGTAAACCGGCTTCTCTGTGCCTCTGGGGCCCTGTCGAAGCCTGGGCTCTGGGTGTTAAGTGACACTGGATTGAATTAGCAAATAAAATGGACAGGTTGTAGCAGGGTAATTTACCATGTCAGGGCAAATCAAATTATCCCTGAGGTGCAGATGGCAGTGTATCCATTACTACAGCCACAATGGTAAACCCTGGCCGTTGTTATCTTTGGAATCCTAATTTCCTTCTCTTTGCTCCGTGTAGGAGGCAGCATGTTAACTAGAGATGATAAAATAACCTCTCTCTGATTAAACAAGACACAAGTATTTATGAGACTGAAGGAAGCCAAGCTGGACATTCTCTGCAATGTTTCTTCTTGTGTTTGCAGAAATTAGAAACCTACTACAAATGGAATTCTGTCATGTCTCTGTTTCAGTGTTGGATAAAGAACTGGAAAGTTACACTTGAGGAGAAGTACAGGTACTCCACTGAAAATGACCTTGGTAGAAGTTCAAGTCCCCAACTGAAGTGTTACTCAAGTTAAAGTCTTTAACCTCCTGAGACCCAGGAAAGTACAAGCTTTGGCTTTTTTCATTAAATAATTGCCTATATTTGAAACATCATGATTTGACAGTTTTTTTTATAGATGCATTTTTTAAATGTTTTGATCAAATGGACAGTTTTTTCTTTTGTTTTTTTGTATAAAGCTGTGAAACTTTTGTACAATCTAGTATTTACTGTACTTAAGTCTATCAAGTAATCTACAATCAAATGTACTCAAGTAATGAAAGCAAAAGTACAAGTAAATGATAACTAAAGGCCGTAAGAATGTGGAATATTATAAAGTTTATCCAGTATTTTAAAACATGGTAAAGTAAAAGAAAAGCAGCCAAACTATTGAAAATGATGCCAACGTCACACCCTTCAAAAACAAGGTTTCAAAAACTTACTGCTGGGATTAGAAATGACAGTTTTGAACATAAAAAAAAAGAAAAGGAACTATGAAGATTATGTAACACCTCAAAACATGGAGCTACATTACACTTTGTAGACAAAGAATCCAAAGTGTAAACCGCGGATATAATTACCTCCACAAAGGAGGTTATGCTGTCATCGTGGTTTGTCTGTTTGTTTGTCTGTCTGTCTGTTAGGAAGATAAGTCTAAAAGTTGAGGAAGGATTTTGATGAAATTTTCAGGAAATGTTGATACTGGCACAAGGAACGAATGAGAACATTTTAGTGGTGATCCAGACCAGTGTCTGGATCCAGGAAGTTTTTGAAGGATTCTTTAACATTATGAGATATGGCCAGTTTCAACATATGTCTACAGTATATAACTCCACAATATAGATAATATTAATATGAATCCAATGCTATGTATAGATTTTAAAGGCCCAGGAATTCATTTCAGGAGTGGGGGGGTTGCGCTCTATGAGTGCTTTTCTAGTATCAACCTGTTTTTTTGTTGTTTTTTTTAGTTCCATTCAACTCTCCTTCACATCCTTGAGTGTGGACCGTCATTCACACTTGTTCATCACATGATTCGGCCCATCGACCAATCAGCTTCCTGATTTTGTTACAGTCACCAGTAACCTCAACGGTGAAAACACCAAAATTCCTTTTAATTTATGTTTTGTAATGAATACTGTGCATTAAACCTGTATCGGAGTAGACGTATACAATTGAGTTTGGAAATGTAAAGTAAAAGTGAAAGTAAACAATAGTAAAGAACTAATTCTATACTTAAGTACAGTAGTGAAGTATTATTACTCTGTTACTATACAACACTGCTCTGTTTCTACTAGATCAGGTCAGGATAGATTCAGCAACACCTGAAATAATATTAAGACAAATGTTTCAAATATAATAAGATATCAGCAAGAAAAGAGTAACAGTAATATGTTGCTGTAGTACGTTTCATTTTTGTACCCTCTGCAGGCGTCTCTCTAGAGTGATCCGTCGGCCCCTTGCCCATCCCCTTGCACAAATATTTAGGTTCCCTTGATACGTCTAATAAGACTGTTTAGAATATTTCCCCAGTGTTTCACCTCAGAGGAAGGATGTAAAATATTTCACAGCATAGAAAGAAAGGAAGCAAGAAGCAGAGAGAGATTGAGTGTCCACGCACACCTTATGTAAATATTTGAGACATCTGCAAAATCTGGGTAACCTTTTCTGTCGTGAGAAAGATGAACTGTTTCCTGTGATAGGTCCTGCTCCTCACCTTTCCAATTAAAACTTTGTCATTTTGCTATCGCTTTTTCTGCACCGCATATCTGCATACCCTTTTGTCAAGATGAAAAATCTGGAAATTCTTCTGGAGGAAATTGTCGCTGCCTTTGGAGCACACAGTGAACTCGCACCAGGCAGAGGAAAGAAGAAAGAGTGAAGTAGAAGCTGGGGGTGAATGGGAAATTTGATTTTCTAATGATAATGAGTCAGACTGTTGGAGCTTGACAAGAATTTCTAACAGCGTTTCTTAAAATCAAATGTCTCCTGCTCTCAGGCGCACGTGTCTGCCGCCTTCCCAGTGGTGCTGAAGCTTATGTAAGTGCCATCGCTGAATTAATATTTAAAGTTTGTTTTGGGGATGGTGCTTCTTGTGTTTTTTTTTTTTTTTTTTATGCTTTCTCCCATGATGATGTTTCAATTGAGCTGTTACATCATCTGGATCAGGGCCACAGCTGAGATAAAAGAGTCCTGTGAGCCATTAGTGCAGGAAGCATGCTGCAGTATGGTCCATGTGATATGCATTAGCAGCTAACTGGGAAAGCTGCTCATTTATATCAATGTTCTTTTAGATGTGCTTCCAATAACAGAAACATTGACGAATCATTAATCCAGCGGTTATCGCCGAGGTTATTTATCATCAGTGGATTTGTGCGCTCATCTGACTAATACAGTAAAGCCTGAGCTAGTCTTAGACTTGTATCTTTTTCTGGAGCCTAATCTGCTCTGTGCTTCTTCTCCGTCACATTCATGCACAGATACATCGAGTGAGATCAATGGGGTCGGTTGTTTTTGCAGGATGGTGCCCTCAGCAGCATCATCGCAACCCTTGAAAAACTGTCTTCAGACCAAAGCTGACTGAGCTCGCTCCTCTGCCTCTACAAAGACGACGCTGTAAGAAAAGCTGCAGGCTCAATATACTTTCAGGCCATTATGAAAATATTTGTGATGTTACAAATGCTGCAGGCGTTCCCGTTTTGACTCATATCTTAGATGAGCACAGAGAAGTTTAGCTGATGAATATAAAAACAACCTGCACAGACATCATTCAGCACTGTGAAGCTGAAAGATGAGAGTGGGAGAAAATGAAAACTACCAGGGTTTTTGAGGGGAATTTGCTCGTGTTTTGATTAGTGCTTGCATAGTAATACACTGTTAATTATTACCATTGCGCTGAAAGAACTGGTTCTTCATGATGCAGAAAAAAAAACATTAATTTAACTCTGGAAAGAATATGTCTAGAGGGGCATTTTAATGCTATTTTGACACCTAAAATATTCTTCAGAAGATTTGCAATTCATTTCTAAAGACCTGTGACTCAGCTTGCCCTCCAGGACATGAGATTTAAGTTGCCTTCTCGAATCTTGAGATGCTACTTGTACTTGTTCCAAAAGCATTAAAAAAAAAAAAAAGCTCTGGTATCAGGCATGAAGACAAAATTACACCAATTGTGTCTGCAAGCAGTAAGCAGAAAAGAAGATAGAACGTTTGCATTCATGCCCGAAGAAGAACCCAATTTCTGTCATTTCTTTTTCAACAATGCCTCAAAAAGCTGCCTGGGCTTGATAACCCGCTAGAGAATAAATTAAGTTTTGTTAGAGTTTGTCTCTTATTACTACTTTATCCCCAAGCATAGAATTTTCACATGTCTGTTCATCACTGTATATCATGCTCTCATTATTGTCAGCTACCTGACACCTACAAGACAAAACACCAAATTTAACAAGAAATATTCCAACTCAAAAATGCATGTGGCTTTTTAAAGTTTAAAAGGAGTTTTTAAAGCAGAACAACGTGTCATTTCAAGGTTGGTTTGACACTGTAACTTTAGTGCTTAAAAAATGGTAAATAATGAGTTGATGGCAACAAATCGAATCACATTTGGATTAAATTAGAATAGATTTGAGAAATGTAAATAAGAGATATATATATATGACTGTAGCATTAAAGAGTAGTGGTTTTAACGATTGAAGTCTTCAAAGTTAAGGTCTATTATTAATATTTTTATTGTGTCTATAAAACATGAGCCTTTCTTCATAAGGAAAATCATCAAACACATCCATCATTTGCCCATATGGACTTGCAGCAGTAATTGTTGGCAGGCAGTTGGTTCTATATTTCATGTCAGTTAAGTCTTTTGTCTCATTGTCATGTGCACAACATCATATTGTGCCCCAGTATCCTGTCTATTCTGGTCCTGGACTGGGGCTAGGACCTGAGACATGTCATACGTCTGAATCTTAATACGTCTTCCAAGTTTGAGTCCAGAGCCAAACTGAGCAGAGACAGAGAAAAACTGTTTTATGACCAATTATTACATATATGTTCTTCTCTCGCTCCCATTGACTGTAATGACCCCCTTCAAGTTACTCTATAATTGATCTGCATATTGAACCAGATATGAAGCTGTTGCATGTTTTTTTTTTTTGCATTATTAATATATTGCTAACAGTGAAGATGTGTTAAACTCTCCAGAGTTCAATCGATGTATCCTTCTTCTCATAAAGCGTATCGACTTATGAGAGCAATAGAATGTTCCCATGCAGGACCAGTTGCATTTTGTAGTGTACTGGAGCTGCGCCTCATTAATTCAAGAGATGTGTGAAAGTTTGACCACACTGTCCAAGCCATTGCAACATTACATGTGACTTTGTGAATCTATAATTAAGTAGAAATGAATTAATAACATGAGATGCTCTGCATGTTGTGTAACATTTGTTCATAAATTATTAAAACATGAAAATCATTACACTCCGGACCTTATTACGCAAGCACCATTCCAAGATCAGAGGTGCTATATTCAGAACGGCAGGTCACTGGATACCACTCAGGGAGGATAATGAATATTTGACACGTGTTTAAAATGAGGACCTTTACACTGTGCTGTCTCAGCTTTCCTGCATGGCTAAATCTGAAAGTCCAAATTATTAATCACTGAATTGAACAGAGTGCCTGCACCGAGTCTTAGCACACTGGCCACGTGAAATGTGGAAGGTGCGTTTAGGTATAAAGGAAATTACACAATCCATTTTATTCCACAAGTTAATCGAAGCTGACAGATTGTCAATTTCATTTATGAGAGCAACTTTAAGGTTAACAATTGCAATTAGGTTTGACATGTGGTGGGTGAAGGCAATCAGCAGGGTTAGACAGTGGATCTATAGTGGTGCATATGTAATTAATGCATTCAGCTGTGCCCAGGACTCTCCACTGAACAGAACAAGCAAAATGCAAAGCCTGCTTTAAAGGTGCTATAAGTACAGCTGCAGTTGCGAGCACATTTTATTGTGTGTGCAGTTTTTCCTCTCTCGCATCCACCCACCCCTGCCAGCCACCGCTATTCTGCATGTGTGTGCATTGCTAAGAACAGAAACAAATACAAAAGGTGAGAGCATGTGGTTATGTACTTTAGCATCCTGTGGAAGGTACTGTCTCTGTGTTTCAATGTGCATATACAGTATGTGTCAGGACATGAGCTGCAGAGTTGACAGGCCATCAGAGCCACTGTGGCAAATGAAAGTGATGCTCAGGAGGAGAGGCGCCTGGAGGAAGGATGGGAATAAACAGCCGGATCTGTGACGCACTTTGAAGCGCACATCTGAGAGGAAAGAGGGAGGAAGGAGAGGGCGAAGGGGGGAAGGAGTAAGTAAAGAAGGGACAGAGTCTGAGTAGGAGGGAACTGCTTTGGAGCACTTTAGAGCAGAAGCTATATCTGACCACACAGTAGGACAGCTTTCAAATGCAGGCTACTTCAGCTCTAAGGATTTGATTTGGAATATTTAGAAATATGATTTAAAAAAAGAAGTAGGAAGCTTTTTTCTGATGCATTTTAAACTCCGTGTATTCTTTTTTTTTTTTTTTTTTTTTTTTTTTTATCCTGGGTGACTGAAGACAATAAAGGTGGCGGGAACATGAGGAAACATCACACATACTTGTCTTGCCTATAGCAACGCCCAGAGGCAGAGAATATCATTGTGACAACAGTTTCTGAAAGTTCTTGTCACAGAGAAGAAAAAGTGAAGTCCATAAGAGGCAAACGTGATAAGAAAAGTCGATGGTTGACTGATCTGTTGCAGTACAAATATAGGTTTTAAAGAATGTATTCTCTGCAGTGTAGGATTAGGGTCATGTTATTGTAGCAGCGGGATAAGAAGAGCTGAGATTACTGACATTCTTATCTAAAGCCCACCACCACTAAGGACACGACTAGTTCACAAACTCCAACAGAGAGAAATGTCTTATATTGCACATACTGTATGCACACGAACACGTCTGCATGTAGTTCATATGTATGTACGGCTATGTGAGTGCTGTGTGTGTGCTACTTTAGTCACGTTTCTCAACTGATTGTGTTAAGTTCTAAATCTTATTTCCAACAGTGACATCTAATCCTGCATTGAAGGGATTATACTTCATTCTCACACACAGGTTAAACATGCAATGTGTATTGAACATGTAAATAATTTGACACAAAAGACTGACTGCACATACTTAGGATCATTGTTCATCAGCTGAAGCCTACAAATAAAAAAAGTTTGCATGCTTGTGGTGGCTGACATATTGTGATGTTTCTAATAGTCTCATTGCCTGCCGCTCAAACAGAACTAGTGAATGGAATAGACTGGAGCTTTAGCGGTCAGAACAGAAATCATTATGACTCTTTCTTACGAACCTTTGACCTATTCTGAGGATCATAAAAGTGCTTGTTTAACCCATAAAGACCCAGTGCTACTTTTGTCAGTTCCCAAAATATTTTTTTTCTCTCCATTGAACCTTTCTCAAGTGATTTATCATCATTTATTATAATAATATCCACTGTAGTTTGCATTTTCACTATAAATCATGCATTTTCTTGTATTTAATTTCCTATGTTTTATTCAGATATTCATGAAAACTCAGAGTAGATTTATGTTATCATATCAAAACGGAGAAAACGGAAGAAAAAGTGACTTTTTCAGCAAATATATCAATATTGTCATTGATCCAACTCTATGGGTTTTACTGGTGAATCAATGTTGTGTTTCTATGTTCACTTTGGAGCCTCTGAACGTCCAAATCTGATGACCATGAAAAGATGACAAACTGCATTTTACATCAATTATTTACATGCATTGATAGAATTATTGGATCAACTGTTATTAAACCGTTTAGATCAGTTGATGGTTTTGGTCACCAGTGGCTGTTTGGGTCTTTATGGGTTAATGTTTTGAATTATGCACAAACCATATGCATGTGTCACTTGTACTGAATATGCTCCAATATGCTGCGTTCATGTCACTGGATAAAAAGGGTGTAAAGGAAAATATTATTTCCTGAGCTCAAACAACACTGTACAGAGTCAATACAGCTCAGTATTTAAAGAGGAAGATGTGATTATCCTTATATTTAATTATTAGTTATCACATTATGAAAATACTCCACTGTCAGTAAAAGTTGTCCTTAAAGTGAGTATACAACATATAAGGAATTACTGTGCAAGAAAAATGTCCCTTTTTAAGTGTTTTACTATTAAATATATGATGATTTTGGATTCAATTTACTGCTGCATTGATATAATATGTTGCATTTTAATGCTGTGCATGTTTTAGTCTGATCTCATCTTAGTTGCTTTGCTGCTGAGTAGTTAAATCTACCGAAATGCATCATATTCTATAAGATCATCATATCTGAGCCCAGAAAAACAGGCCTCTTATCAGCTTTCCCAGCTAATCCAAGACGGGTTTAAAGAGTTTATTCATCTTAAGAATTAAGGTCATTTTTCTCCATATACCACAGTTAGGGATGCATAAGAAGGATTTGTTAAAGTTATAACTGTCAAATAAATGGAATCGGGTACAAATTGGGATACGGGAAACAAAGTACCTTTGGGTTGGAGCGAAGTAGAAGAATAAAACAGCAAAAAATGGGAATATTCATGTATCATCCAAGTACAAGTACAGTTAGTTACATTTGCATATTTATTTATTTATTTATTTATTCCGAATGATGGATTTTGGATGACATAGAGGATTGACACCTTTTAGTTGAATAAGGCAGAGACAGTTATTACACAACTTGAATGATAAAGTAGAGAAATACATCAGACATACCAACTCTCCCTGTTAATGTCATATGCTTTCTGAGCGTAGCCTCGCCTTTATGTGTGAGGTTATGCGTGTTCTTTCATTTCTGTGAACTGTCGTAATTTGTTGGCAGCTGGCTCTGAAGCATCATTAATAACCTGGCTGAAAAACAGAACGCACTCAGCCTAAAAAGCATATAGACACATCCACCTCCACCCACAGACATTCTCCATCTCCCACCATCCCGTGCAGCATACAAAAACGAACAGGCCAAGGTTGTGACGGATACGAGACAAACTTGGTGTTTTAATGATGAGATCCTCTGAATACAGGTCTTCTGTTATTAGACGGCCGAGTGATGCAGAGCACAACCCCATATTAACGGTAATCGTTATAATGTATTCACCTTCACATTCTGAATGACTAAGCCTGGAAGCATTTGTCGCCATCCTTGATGCCGTTTAATACCATGAAAATAACGAGAGATGCCGGCTGGGTAAACACTACTGTGATTCATGAATTATAACTAAGAGAAACTGCACCGACAAGTGTGTGTGTGTGCTTTAAGGTATCTTACTTTAAGGTTATACAAGTACATATGTGCACATCCCCTGAGAAGCCATCTGTTTGTATATTTCCATGTGTGTATTTATATATATATATATGACTGTAGCAGACTGGTGATAAGTGATAAGGGTCATGGAAAGTGACAGGGTGGACAGCCTGAGGGAGTGTGTCAGTGGGCAATCAGGGTGAACTGTGGTTTATCTGCCAGGGATTTTAGCTGGCACTCAGAACACAGCTGCTTCTCAGAGATTAACAAGCTGTGGCAATACCATGAAAAATGTGGCAGACCACCATCTTTAACATGCTGCTCCTCTGACCACAGACCCACCCACACATAAGGGCTGCACAATATCGGAAATGGTTTACTGTTTGTCCCTAGCAACCTGTTATTATCCCTAAACTGAGGTTGAAGTCAGAGTGCAGAGGGAGCTCTCATTGTAACCTTATAGCATGAATGATGCATGTTTGTATGTTTGCTTTTTTTTCTTTGACTTTGACCTCTATTTATATTTACCTGGAGGCATATTTTGTCAAAAGTGTTGCTTTAGTGTTGCACTCTAAAAAAAAATGCATTGCTTCAAATTACATCACCCCTTACCTTCAAAACTAGGGATAGTTGGAGTGTGTGTGTGTGTGTGTGTGCGTGTGTGTAAATGGTGACAGAAACCAAACAGTCTAATGTTCATGTCATCACTTAGAACCGCAGCGCAGTAGGGAATACTTCTGCTTATGGAAAGTTAACTTTGCTCACTTTGTATCACTCTTCCATCAAGGAAAAGCCTGAAAGGTCAGTGGAGCTCACATTATATCTGTGTTAGATGAAATGATGAAACCGACATGGTGATAGGAATCATCAGAGACATGGGATTATTTCATTCCAATGTGGTATTAAGAGGTGCTGATAAAGAAAAACTCTTTTAAGATTTTGGATAAGATAAAATGCTAATTTTCTCATTGAACAGCGGGGACCTTTAAACTTTTGTACCAAGACGATATAAAAAAAAAAAAAAAAGAAAGAAAAAGAAATTAAAACAGACAAGACAGTTCCTTTTCTCATTACTGAAAATAAACAAGCAATCCAAAAATAGCCCACTCCAGTAATTGCAACCATGCATATGCTTCGTCCTTGAACTGCATGTTTTCACATATGTGTGTGCACTATATTTAGCTGCCTGTGTAAAAGCTCAGCATTTTAAATGGGATGTAATCATAACAGCCGTCACACACTTATTATCATATAAAAGACCTGCGCTGCAACACTGACCTCTCCTCCTCTACCATTAACCCCACTCTCCTGTATGACGGAGGTTTCATTTTATTTCATTCTGCTCTCTCTCTCTCTCTCTCTCTCTCTCTCTCTTTTTGCTCAGTGTATCTTTGGCATGTTTCAGTACAAGACAAGCCAGGGTCCTGTGTTTGTGTAGTTTTGAGTATGTGTTTGCTGCACCTTGACCCAAAACTCCAGCTCACAGGACACATAAAACACCAGGTGTATATTCAGTCAGTGGTAGTTACACAAGATCAGACAAACAACTCAGAAATCAGGTCAGACGTTAGCAACAGGCGGACAGAAGAAACGCAACAGGTAGAGCAAAGCACAAATGGCTAAAACAGTACAGCCGCTATAGGCAACATAAACAATCTGGAAAAACTCCAGTGGAAAACGGCCCTGCATATATCCCAGGGAGCTAACGCACAAATGAACAGCAGCTGTGCAGGCAGGTGGCTGATCACAAGAGCAGTCAGGTGATTTCACAGAGGCATGGCGGTTTGGAAGATGCCTAGTGGGCGGGTATGGCATGACTGACTCCGAAAATAATACAGAATACAGAAAAAAACAGGCTCTGTCACAATGCGAGAAGACTGCGGAGCTAAAATCAAAAATGGCCATCGTGTTTGAGAGTCTCCAAGTTGACGCCACTCAGTATCACATCACACACTGGAGGATTTTTTTAACGAAGTCGCACTCACCAACTCATTAAACTAATCAAATAATCTTTCATTATCATCAGTCATATATCACAGGCATGAGCGATATTGCATTTTGATTGCTTCGTTGCTGTTAATTAAAATTACATGACACCTAAAGCCTGGTTGTAATAAATAATAGTTTGACCACGGTTTTTAATGACTGACTGTGGGTAACCATAGCAACAGTCGGTCCGCTCTGTGCCGGCATCACCATTTAATTATATGACTATAAAAAATGGCCTACAGTATACGATTAATTAGAAGAAACATTTACGTGAATGAAGTTTCAATGTAGCTGTGGTTATGTCATGAGCTTGAATATATTATAAAAAAACATTCACAAACCTATGATTAAGAATTTGATCAAGATCTAAATGTTGAATAGAATAAAAATGTTATTGTAATTATTTTACTTATTTTATCTCAATCAACCAGTCAATAAAGCTGAAAAAATAAAAGCCTCCATTAAAGCTGTCAGACCCTTATGTAAAAGTTCTTAAATTTAACTTCATTTAAGATGCAAATGTTTCAATCTTAAGCAAAAACTCTGCTGATCCTGCTCCATGTTTTTGCACGACACAATGGCCACGCCCCTTGGTTTGGTCAGCTGGCCGCGACGGTGCAGACAAGACAAGTGCTCGGTCAAATACACAATCCAAACAAATACAATTCTCCAAATGTTGACGCGTGCTGTGAAGTGGATGGAACCTGTTTTTGCTCATATTGTCTGGTTTCTACTGATTCTGATTTGTAATTCCAACGGTGCAGTTTCAAGTCCCTATCAAAACGTTTGATTTTCACATGTGCTGTATTCTTTTCACCCTTTTTCATGTTTTTTCCAAAAGCAGGACTCTACAGAAGACACTTTCCACCTGAAAAAGCCTCAGTCAACTCCAGCTGTAGAGTAACGGCACTTAATCGCCCACTGATGACCCATAATACCTCACTAGCTCAAAGGTCTATGGCAGTAAATTTATCAAACATGGAAACAAAGAAATCAGCATCATTTTTTAAAATACATTTGTACTTACTTTGCATCCCCATTAGCTTTTTCACCACAGCAACAACTTTTCTTCCTGAGGTCGACACAAAATACATGGAAGGCATTAAGACATTATTGACTACAATCAATGATAAAAATATAAGAACAATACTAACAATAATAAACTAATAGTAGTTAATTCCATCGTTAGTTACTTTTAACAACAAACAAAAAACAACATATCCATTGTTCCATTTTCGCTGCTCAAAAAAAAATAAAGGGAACGCTAAAACAACACATCCTACATCTGAATGAATGAAATACTCTTATTAAATGATTTGTTCTTTACATAGTTGAATGTGACAACAGCATGTCTATCAGTGTTGTTTCCTAAGCGGACAGTTTGATTTCACAGAAGTGTGATTGACTTGGAGTTACATTGTGTCGTTTAAGTGTTCCTTCTTTTTTTTTGTATTTCAGTTTGTTTTTCAGTATACAGTACAATGTGATTGAAAGGGTTTAGGCTGAAGTAAAAACTTATTTTGCCTATCCCTATTTACAATTAACACAATGTTTCCACAAGAAAACAAACAACAATTTTAATGTAATTATTGCTAAATATACAACAGAAAAGAATACATATTTCATTTTAATTCCGGTAAATCATGTCCTTATCTCAACTACTAAAACTGATCCTAGTCTTTTAAACAAGTATTTTCTTTAGTTAAATCTGAGTTCTATATTTTTGAATAATAGTTCATTTGTACATCTTTTTAAAAGTTTGAATTGTTTTAGACTGTTTTAATGGATCTTCCAGGTCATTAACCCCTCTAATGGAAATACATGTACTTTTTTATCTGTTCTTTCCTTAGGTTTTTCAAAAATGCTGGTTCATCTGAGGCTATACTGACTTTTCCTACCTTCAAATATCTCCTGGATGTAATAAGGAAGATGATTGTGAGCCTTGTACATCATTACTACTGTATTAAGGTCAACATGCAATACATGATGTAAAATCTATTTCATAAGATAAGATAAGATAAGATAAGATAAGATAAGATAAGATAAGATAAGATAA
>JAPTYQ010128997.1:4373-14984 GCA_029814465.1 Ostorhinchus cyanosoma | reverse complement strand
GGATGGATGGATGGATGGATGGATGGATGGATGGATGGATGGATGGATGGATGGATGGATGGATGGATGGAAGAAAAAATAATTGAGACGTAAGCGCCCCCCTCACACACATGCACGCACGCACGCACGCATACACACACACACACTTTACAGAATTCTTTTCCACTCCTGATAGTTGTGATCAAAAATACACACCAACATTGGGCTATCGTGTGACAAAATTATCTGCATCTGACAGTCATTAAATCCAACAACCCCCACATCCCCCCACCTCTAAAATGAAAAATGAATGAATGAGTGAGGCAATGCAATACCTCCTATGACAAAACTCCTCCAACTTTACATTTCCGTGCATCTTAATCATTCAGTGCACTGTTACCATTAGTGCTGGCAGTTCAATGAGCAGTTTTCTAGCATATTGTCTCTAGTAGTGCACGCAAAATCCTCATTTAAATAGGGCAGTCTCTAAGATGTCGCACAGTTTTTAAATTACGAGAGCAATCTTTGTAAATCACCCGCAAACCGCAGTTCCACCCCACATGCAAAATTCTAGATTGCGCAAATTAGTACACGCAACCTGGGATCTTAGTGGATTCAGCCCAATGTGGCCAAATTTGTTTGATTACTTGAATTTATAGATACTGACAAATATACCTCATTTAAAAGTAGTAAATACCTACAGAAGGAGAAAAAAATCCTGAATGAAAAACAGATGCATTGAAAATCGGGACAATCAAAATAATCTTTATCGTGATGATTAATATAATCGAAGCACCCTGAATCATAATCAAATCAAATCGTGATGTGCCTTAGATGGCACCCCCCTACCATCCATAATAATATACATTATATAGCCTAAATGTTGTCTAAAATTAATGTTTATTTACAATATAGTATAGTAAACTTTGTAAGGTGAGACTGAAATAATTCTGTATGTTCATGCCAGGGCCTGGATACTAAACTGCCCTTCAGGAACAAGACATTTATAAAAGTAGAATACTGTGAATGTAATGTAGAGTGATGAAGATGCTGAATGACTGAAAATGTTTGAATACTTTGTGGAAAAGCTAATGCACATGTGATGTACAGAATCACCATGTGATAAACCACAGGCTCATTTAAATGTCCCGAAACGATTTGCGGTACTATTCACTCCTGGTCGCTCCTGGATGACTATGACATGTTTTAGACATGGGTCTGTGAGCAACACAGCGGAACTCTATAGAAGCTGCAAATGGACCCAAAGTTAGGTTTCACTTTAGTTTTCACACCAGTTACTAAACTACACTACAGACTTTAAGAAGTTTGCACCCAGCAAGTTGCTGTCTTGAAAAAGAAATGCAGAGTTGTAAAGATTTGCTCTTCATTCATTAGCTTCAAAGCTAATGCAGCCTTGGCCAGAATTACAACAGTAGGTGCTAGTGGTCATGGGAAGCAGAGTCTTGTCCCCTAAAAACACCACCGATTGTTGCCAAATTTGTTGCTGCAGTCCACTGTAATATCACTGGTGGCCATTAGATCCTGGGTCAAGGTCAGGCGTGGTTCACATGAAATTACACTGAATACTTGGAATACTAAGTTACTAAGTTACTTTTTTCAGGAGTCATTATGGGCATATCCCATTTGGACTCTCTAGTAAGTATACTGGTGGGCCAGTATACCCAGTATTTCCCCATTACAATGATTTTAGGGCTTTTTAGGACTTTACATTGAACATTCAAGTGAGTACATGAACATCATTTGTTTCCTTGTGAAGACATCACATTTCTACATAATATCTCTCCCCCTATCCATCCTTTGTTAAAATCATTATATTGCGTAAAATAAAATAACTGAACAAATCATTCACCTCAGACTGATTGAGCAGCTGCAGAACTGGTATCAGGATGCAGTTGTCCTCCTCTTCCCATTGCTTTATCCCGTTATTGTCTGTACATGTTCCTATTTTCTCACCCTGTTTGTTTGGTTCACAGGGAGCTACAGCAACATCATCAACATTTCCAACTCCAAACTTATCATCGTCACAGTCAAATTCTGGAGTGAAAGACATAAGTTGTGAGCTAAGTACTTAGAAATGCAGAAAACATATTGAAAGTACTGTTAATTCTTACCTCCTGAGACGAACTCCAGCTTTATATCTTTATTAAACTGTGTAAATCTTGCCTCTTCACAAGTGAATGGTCTGTTTCCACAGCTAGTGAAATCCACAATATGAGTGATTGAGGTACCTGCAACTGCATATAATGAATATAATTAGAATTCTAATATTTGATGATGATGGCCTGAGGAAGTAAAAATGCAGTTAATAAATGATGCTTTCATTTATCAAGGGGAAAAAAGATATGTAAACCTACTTGACCTGATAAGAAATAGTAATATCCCCTTGCTGTTACATCACAAATAAATTGTGATTAACTACTTTAGTTTTTTAAACTGAGTTCAGTTTCACCAGCTACATCTACACCTGATTACGGCCAGCCCAGGTGAATTAGGAAATAACTTAAACATAAAATGTCTGACAAAGTGAAGTAGGCTAAAAGGTTTCAAAGAGCAACACATCATGCCATGATCTAGAGAAATTCCAGAACAGATAAGAAACAAAGCCATTGATATCAGTCTGGAAAGTGTTCCAAAGACTTAGGAACAATTGTGAACCTTCCCAGGAGTGGTCAGCCCACTAAAATTACTCCAGGAGCACATCAACGACTCATCTAGGAAGTCACAAAAGAACCCCAGAAAACATTTAGAGACCTGCAAGCCTCATTTGCCTCAGTTAAATTCAGAGGTCCAAGATCGAACAATAAGAAAGAGACAAAAATGGCATCCATGGGAGAGGTCAAACGTGAAAACCATTGCTGACCAAAAAGCACACAAAGGCTTGATCAACAAGACTTCAGGAAAAATATCGTGGACAACTAGACAAAAGTGGAACTTTTTGGAATGTATGTGTCATTATTACATCTAGCATAAAACTAACAGAGCATTTCATAAAAAGAACATCACATTAACAGTCCAACATGATGGTGGAATGTAATGGTCTTGGGCTGCTTTGCTGCTTCAGGAAGTGGATGATTCACTGTAATTGATGGTACCAATTGTATTCTCTATCAGAAAATCCTGAAGGAGAATATCTGGCCGTCAATTTGTGACCTCAAGCTAAAGTGCACTTAGCAATGCAGCAGGACAATTATCTGAAACGTCCCATTAAGTCCTTGAATGAATGGCTTTAAAAAAACAAGGTTTAGGAGTGGCCTGGTCAAATTCCCAAATTAAATCTGAAGATGTCTGACTTTAAACAGTACCAGTTATCGTAAACGCTTGATTGCAGTTGTTGCTGCCAAGGGTGGCACACATTAGATTTAAGGGGCAATTACTTTTTCACACAGGGTAACGTTAAGTTTAGTTATCTATTTCCCTCAATAAATGAAATCATCATAAATGCCAACAGTCTTTATATGCTCTGGTCACTTTTGTCTCATATTATAATTTGTTTGGTAACACTTTACTTGATGGGTGAGTTCATAACACATTCATAGCAGCTGTCATAAACTGCACATAAAGTATTCATGACTGTTTCATGAGACATTCATACCAAACCTTTCATGAATGCAGAAGACAGAATGATGACAACTTGTCAAAATAAAAGTCCAACAAAATACCTTGATGAAAAAAAAAAAAAATCAAAGCCATGGTAATTATAATCAACATTTTAATTTTAATTGAGTATTTTTTCTGTTATACATAGATATAGATTTTACTTTACAATCAGAACTATGAAATGAAATATTGTAATGTAGGCTACACCCCCTGTACCTCCTCGGTGGTCTGTTCATTGCGCATGCACAACTCACGCCCACAACTCACGTTTGACTATTGGCTTGACAGCAAGCTTTTTTTTCCCTGAAATGGCAACAAAAAAGCAATAGTTGGGGGCAGACAAAAGAAGAAACTTCACACTGATGCCCGTGCATCACTTGCAGGTAGGTGATGAAAGTTAATTATGGGGAAATGTGTTATCATTGACATACAAAGACCATTAAGCCACCACTAGCAGCTAGCTAAGCAGGTGACAGCATAGTAAACAAACAGAATCATGTTGGGCCCCTTGCTACAAGGCAGTCACTGGAAACAACCTGTCGGAGCTGAGGTGGGGCTGGCGGTGCGTGATTGTTGTGGGTAGTGGTGGTGGTGGTGGGGGTTCGCATAGTGGTCCGACATTGTCACTGACATCATGCAAACAGACTTCATGCCGTTATTGATTAGACAAAAGGTCCACTTTATATGGGAATACCTCTATTGTAATGAGTAATGCTATTTGTGTATTTTTACATTATTTTTGAATATTTATTGCAGATCCAAGATCCCACCTGATTTTTAGGCCCGAACCGAGTGACGGCGCAGGGCCTATTGTGTCGGGGTCGGTCGCCTGAGTGTAAGTGCACGACATGTGACACTGGACCCCACAGGGATGTGGGGGAGGTCGAGAAGTTTCAAGTAAGGCCAAGTACGTGGTCGCCATGGAAACGGATAGACTGTCCCTGCTCAAATTAATATTATTATTTTTATTATTATTATTATTATAAGGCCCGAGCAGAGTGACAGCGCAGGGCCTATTGAGTCTGCAGTGGTTGCATGGGGACAAGCATGCCATTGACATGGTCGCCATGGACGACTGTCGCCATTCCCCCACACACACACATTCACGGCGGCGAGCCCTTTCCGAACATGTGCATGTCATGTGCACACACCCCATATTTAGTCCTGCTCAAAATACATGGGAGTCAATGGGCCGCGGCCCGTCTGGGTCGGTCACCTGAGTGTAAGTGCACGACATGTGACATTGGACCCCACAGTGACGTGGGGGAGTTCGAGAATATATATATATATATATATATATATTTTTTTTTTTTTCCATTTAAGTTTGCCTGCATTAACCTGAATAGTCACACTCAGTGACACTGATTTAAAACAAAATGCTTATTTTTGTTATTACAATAATTATTATTTGTGCAGCAAAAAGAAAAATGGAAATGGCATGATAATTTGGCAATGTAGTGGTTGTGTGCCCTTTTAATAAAACAGTTGTGCAATATTATTCATTATTAATGTCTTTATCTAGAAATCCAAATAAAGGGTATTATGAATGCTCTCCTTCCTTTGTAAACATTTCATGAATAACTTATACAGTCTACTTCAAATGCCACTTTACGATATGAGTTGTGAAGTATTCATAATCACTTACTGGGAAGTGAACTACATTCAGCTGATCAATATCTGTGGACCCATTCTTGTTTTAGTGTAAAAGATTGAAAATCATGCATCCATCAAAGGTTACATCATAAAACAAACCCAAAAAAACCCCTAAAACATTAAAATTCCCTTGGACACTGGACTTCCCCATTGACTCAGATGTGACATGATCAGGTAACATGTTTAAGACAAAACAAAACAAAAAAAACCCGGCAATGCTGCTTTGAGATTGTTGGACTTTTATTTTGACAAGTTAACATTGTTCTGTCTTCAACATTCACGAAAGGTTTGGTATGAATGTTGAGTCAAGTCTTATGAAACAGTCATGAATGCTTTATGTGCAGTTTATGACAGCTGCTATGAATGTGTTATGTACTTACCCCTCAAGTAAAGTGTTACCATTTGGTTGATGATCTGACAGATTTAAGTGTGACAAATATGCAAAACTTTAAGAAATCACAAGGGGAGAAAATACTTTTTCACAACACCATACATCAGACATTTGCCAAAGGTTACCTGGGGGATTTATGCCTTGAAATTGAACTGTGTATGGGCTCTGAACAGAACATGTCAGGGTCACGGACTGTTGCTCTCCTTCCACACATTTCAGCTTCTGTCTCTCTGGTTCCACCATAATCACTGGTGTTTCTCTAAAAGTGAACTCTCCATCGGACTTTTGACGGAAAACTGCTTTTGTGACCGGTGTGTCTTTCATTTTACATTCATAAACTCCTGAAATGACAATTGATCATCAGTTAAAGACATCTTGACAATGTGGTAGGTAGGATGGATGATGGTTTAAAAGTGCCTTGGTTATGCTCAGAAAAAGACTAATGCTTGGTTTAAATATAACCAAAGATGGGTGTCAGTATAAAAATTGTTGTATTACTTATAATACTGTATTACATCCATATGTTTTACTGTAAGGAAAAAAATGTGTGAGTGAATGGGGATGGATGATGAAAATGGATTGATAATTATAGCGTTTACCTCGAGATCATGAAAAACTATAAAATACTATTATTATGATGATGATGATGATGATGATGACAGTGACTAATAACTAGAGGCTGTGGCTCAGTTGGTAGAGCAGGTTGTCCAATGACTCAAGGGTCGGCATGTTGAAGTGTCCTAGGGCAAGACACCCTAAATTGCTCTCAGGAGGGCCTGGCAGCGCCTTGCATGGCAGCAGCTGCCAACTGGTGTATAAGTGTGTGCGTGAATGTGAAGCTTTGACAGTGCTTTGAGCACCCTGAAAGTGTGGAAAAGCACTATATAAGTACTGTGTCGTGTCTTTGTCTGTGATCTGGTGTCTCTCTCTCTCTGACCCAGTTCTGGCTTTCCCACTCTAATCAATCAATCGCTCTCACCTTTGAGCGCAGCTGCTGCTCATCAGGTGAGGAGTTTATATTCACTGCTCTGGTCTTTGTTCATTGCAAGATTGTGGCTTGACCTAGTGTGAGACTTTCTAGCGGTTTCCAGTTTTGATTCACCGATCCTGACCGTTTCCTGACCTGATCTGCTCCGGTCTGCTCCCTGCCCAAATCTCTGCCTGCCCGACCACGTCTGCTCATCTGAACCCCTGGTATTGTACCTGCCTCTTTGACCCTGTCTTCACGACTGTCTCCCTGGCAATCCACTCGCCTTCCGAATCTGAACCTCGGCTCCATCTCTGCCTCCAATAACCCAGTTGCTGGTACCGACCCTCCCCTGTCCCCCATCTCATCTGTGCATGCCCCTCCTTGAAAAATATCACCTGACAGAAAACAATAAAATTCATGAACCCAGTTCAGTTCTTACCATTGTCGGTGCGAAAAAACCTGTTTACAGTAAGTACTGCCTTGCCATCCAGTTTTGAAAACATGTGGTCATCATCGGCAAAGATTATAACGTCGTCAACCCTCCACTCCGCAACCCAGTTGGCACTAAAGTTAAGACTGCTTGGCGGAGGACCACAGGTTACAGATATGCTCTCCCCGAAAAACACGTCAGTTCGAGAAAAGGTTAAGGGTGTTGCACCTGGACAAATAAACAAATGAATAAATAGTGCCTTATATAAACAATCACATTATCATAAATAATGCTAATGCAACAGAATGTCAAAATTTCCAGCAAATTTTGTTAAAAAAAATGCCTTACTGTCAGTTATCACAGGGTATATTTTCACCAGCTGATTAATGACTCCTGTTTTTATTTTTTCTAAAGTATCGTCTGTAAGGGAAGTAGCACTGACAGTACTGTCTGCAATCGTGCTTCCACTCCTGAAACATAGAATCAAACCCCATTGACAATCCAAACAGTATCCATTAAAGTTGAAAATAGTTAAAAGAAAATAACTTTTTCTCTGATTCCTGAAACCTTCAAACCATTAAAATAATAGTACTTTGATAGAGTGAAGGTTTTCAGTTGCTCAAACCCCTTATTATTATAATTATTATAATAAATCAGACTCATAGTTTGTTTGTTTTTCTGTTCCACAATGATTTTGCAAATACTGTAACTGTAAGACCTCACCGTAGTTACCAACAATTTATTTCATTTACTTTACTTTTTTTTTTTTTTTTTTTTTAATCCTACCACACTTTTGCATGAAACATGTAAGTCAAAACAAATCAATCATTTCCATATTTTTGGTTGTAAAGACACTAGGTGTAATTGCTTTGATCCTTTGTGGACTGGATATTTTATATTTTGCCTGGTAAGTATGACTAGGGGCCAGAGGTGGGTAGTAACGTGTCACATTTACTCTGTGACATTTACTTAAGTAGCTTTTTATATAAGTTGTACTTTTAGGGGTACTTTTAATATGACATACTTTTTACTTTTACTTGAGTATATTCATGAAGAACAAACGCTACATCTACTCCATTACAATGGCATACATTCCTCTCGTTACTTTTATTTTTGGTCATTTGTTAATGCATGAACCATTTGTTTTGTTTTGTTCGGAAGACTTCCGCTAAAAACTCACATGTCTGTGTTTCACCAATCAAGTTAGTGTTCTAGATGTAGCCACTAACCACAGTTGGCTACTCTGTACCACCAATCAGATGTAGCCAGGCAGTCACGTGACAGTTTGGCGCCAGTTTCACACAGGAGCAGAGTGAGCACACTAGAGCACAAACACAGGAGTGCTTGTCCTCTAGTGGCTAATGACTGAAACCACGGCTTGAGATTCGGACTTCGACAAGTCAGAAGATGCGGAACACCCCCACACATTCAAACTACGTTTGCCTTGTGGCTTATGAAGAAGAACAACTATGTCATGCTCTGTGATCTGTGTCTGCCCAAATAAGTCAACATTTCAGCCTACAAGAACACAACTTTAAATTTGAGTTGTAATAAGCTTAGTTTTGGCTGTGGACAGCCCAGTGCTGTTTGTAATACAGTTCCTTTGATTATAGTTAAAGATATTCGACAGAAGGGGAAGATATGTTCAAAGACATCTAGGCTAACTTGTAAAAGTAAATAGAAAACCATGCACAGTATCTGCCTCCATAAGAACAGACTAGATATTAATGTGATCCAACCAACAATGAATATTATGAGGTATATTTGTAACTAACTGTAATGTTCCCATATATATTTTATTTTAACATTTCATTTATTAATTGTTGAATTTAAAGAACATTAATTAGGATGCTACTCAGGAAGTACTCAGTACTTGAGTATTGTCTCTACTAAGCGCTTTTTTACTTTTACTTGAGTAATTATTTGGATGACTACTTTTTGCTTGTACTTGAGAAATATTTTTCTAAAGTTATAGTGCTTTTACGTGAGCAGAATTTTTGGCTACCCTACCCTGCAATACTACCACTAGATGCTGTATCCCACTATTCTGCACAGAATTTCTCTCTAAAAATACACATTCAGTGTTCATTCAAGTCATTCAGGTAATTTTATTTGGATCCTCTAAAACATGTGTGGGTGTTCTAACTGTAAATAATTGTACCATTAATGTGAATAGAAGGTTTTTCTCTCTGTTGTGCCGTTGGGCTTTGATTGACTAGTGTAACTGAGTGCTCACTCCACTCCTGAGCTGGACTTTTGTAGCTTCTATTTACTGAATGAAGCAATTTTCTTCTGGACAGCTCCTGTTGTAGTTAAAATGTAACCCTAGAAACATTAACATACAACATTCTACACATCTGTAGAATTGTGCATAGAATATGGTAACCTTCAGCTCCAAAGAGCCAACATGATGATGGGTGATGTGGCAGCTCCATCTCTGTCTTTATAGTATTTGAGTGCTCACACTTTTAGGTAGAATTGTTGTTATTGTAAAAAGTTATTCTTGATTTAAATAGAACAAGAAATAAACCTTTCATGTCAGTTTTGAAAACTGGTGGAATTGGTGAAATTCCCAAAATCAGCAAAATTATAAAAGTACTTGTTGATAACAGTACAGTAGGTAAGCAACTGAAAAATAACTGCCAAAAAGAAGGGAAAAAAAGACAAATGTCAAAAGCTGATTTCAAAAGGGTATAGTAACATTATTAAAAATGGACTTACCTAAACCTCAGGTCTGTCACATTGCATTTAATGGGGACTGTTTCACAGTTACGTAAAATCTGTTTGAGGCATGCAAAGACAGTTGGTTATCTTAGGTACATATCAAACCCAGAGCCAATGTAAAATAATTTATTTACATTAGCATTATGATATGATTAAATGACATGGACAGACAACATACTAAGACTTACGGAATCAAGAGTGTCTCTGTAAATCTGACTGTCTCGGCTATTGTATGTCTCCTGGTAAGGGATGTCCATGACCACTGTAATTTGTTTTTCTACAAAAATAAAGAAAATTAATTTCACGGTATTACAAAAAAAAGAAAGAAAAAACACTTTAATGTGATACAAAAAAAGCTAGATTTAATGTGTAATACTTTGTGGTGGTTGTGTTGGTCCACCAGTTGTTGTCATCTCTGGTGTAGTTGTTGTCAGTGGTGTAGTTGTTGTAATTGGTGTAGTTGTTATCATTGGTGTAGTTGTTGTCATTGGCGTAGTTGTTGTCATTGGCGTAGTTGTTGTCATCACTGGTGTAGTTGTCACTGGAGATGAAAAGAAAACACATTACTAGTGTACATGCTTTTTTTAAAAAAATCTTCTGTAAATGTGCTATTACAAAGCTATGCTCTTCTCAAACATACCATGTGTACATGTAGTGTTGACACCTGTGGAGACACATAAGAAAATATGTTGCCATATGAAAAAATATTTTTGAATCTATTTGATGTAAAATTAAGATACACCAACACAGATGTGTGACCAGAATGTTAAGTGTGGGTGGGTATTTTGCTTATTTGGGGGTGCAGAAAAATAACAACCGAGCTAGGGGGTGGGGGTGCAGGTATCC
>JAPTYQ010128876.1:0-15011 GCA_029814465.1 Ostorhinchus cyanosoma | reverse complement strand
CGATCAAATGAATTAGTCTGTTGATTCAGACGAGCTGCTGCTTCAGAATTATTACAAAAATAAATGCAAAAATCACATGTAGTATCCGCTCTTCCATGTTGCTAGTTGAAACAAAAAGAAACAGGAAGTGGATGTGGTAGACATCACGTCACGTCCACATTCTGTCCAATCAGAACGCTCTGTACCCCCAGCTCGTAAAACGGAGTTAACTGAAGCTTTTCCACGTAAACACGAAGGAAATTGCTTTAATTCCGAATTATTTTATTCCAAATAAATAATTTGGAATCAAAAAAACATCATGTAAACGTAGCCAATGTCTATGTTGCATTTGTTTGCTTTTTATTGCTTTCTGTCTTATTTTCTAATTGCTAGTTTTAAAGAACTATAGTGTTCTTTTCTTATTCTTTGATGTCACTTTCAAAAGATTACATTCTATTTATATACACATTTCCCTGAGGTATAGACTATGATCTGATCTCTGATAAAGGCTTTCATAGTATCCCATGTAATATTGTGGCTGTGTTTTGATTTATACTAAGAAATGCATCTGTTTATCTGCATCTTATCTATAAATATGTGATATATAAATCTCCATCTCTTGGCAGAAAGATTGGACAATGTTCTTGCTAAATAATAGTAATTATAATAATAATATGTAACTTGGTGCACCTTTGAGGATGGTTTCAGTGATAGATCTATGTGAATAGAACTATTGTGAACACAAGAATAAATTAAAAAATCTCTGTTTTTATTTAATATATGCCAAGTATATCCCAATTCACCATTTAGCATTTAATTGAATGTTTTTTCCACTATGTTTTGAGTAGGGATTTCCACAAATGACTGATTAGCCAAGTAGTCAACGCAGTATAACCTACTTTATTATTTTTTTAATACTTTGCTTATTTTTATATGGGATAGGGGTGAGTTTACATGAACATCTAAATTAATTATGGAAAAATACATAATTTACAGCAAAGAATGCAAAATACAGAGGATATTATAACAAATGCTGATAAATCACTTATTAAAGGTTAAATAGAGAGAAAAAAATCTTTTGGGAACTGTCAAAGTAGCCTTGAATCTCTGAGTTAAAAACTATATATTCTGCTGTATTTATATGAATGAAATCGTTACAAACCAAACTGATTATGTTGAGCTCAAATCATGGTCTTTCTGTGACAAAAGAATAGATGTAGAATAAGCTGTCTGGGCCTAGAAAGCCCCTGTCAGTGTTAAGGTGTTTATGTTGGACACTTTGTTTCCGTTCTCAGCCCTTTGGCTAAAACACCAGACAATGAAGCAAAGCATCTCATCCAGTCCAAGTGAGAAACGGTCCTGGTCCCTTTGAGAGGAACAGAAGAAGTACACTCACACAGTCTGACAGATGCTCACACACACATCCACAGAAAGTTTGTCCTTGTTAGAGGTCGGTTTGTGTGTGTTTTTTTTTCTTCTTTTTGCCCCGCTGTGGCCTTGCTCTCGCTGTGTTCCTGCTGTTTCGGAGTACTCAATAGTGCAAGTCTTCAGCTTCCTGCAGTACACATGCCATGGCTGAGGCTGCATGTGGGAGCAGCCATGACATTAGAAATAAATAAGATGGTGACCTCCGGTTGGCACACATCACCAGACAAAGTAAACATCACAACATATACTCCAGCTTATGGAACACAGATATGGTCACAAAAACATGATGTCTAAGAGAGGACTGCAGATGTCCTGGCTGAACATCAGTATTGGCAGATACCAGCGGTGATGACTAACATTGGTTATTTGATTCATAAGATGTCATTTCATTGACTGTTTCATGGATTTGTTGTCATTCAAAGATGATGTAATGAATGCCTAACCCTAATCCTAAATAATGAAGACCTTACTTGGCACAAAAATTGAAATAAATAACAGAAATACATTAAATGACCCAAGCAACACTGGTATCTGCATCTGCTTCAAGGCAAATTGTAAGGACTATATGTCAAATATATAAAATTAAATCTTTTTTTTTTTTTTTTTTTTAAACCAAGGCAAAATTATAATTAGTGTTTAGATTGTTCCCAACCTTTTTTGGCCTGTAACCCCATTTTAACATCACAAATTTATGGCGACCCCAGATGTTCAAAATGGAGCCTCTTTTTTTTTTTTTGTTTTTTGTTAAAATTAATTTGTTTTTGATCATGTAATATTTTCCTATACTATATTGCAAAGACACTTCCATTTTAGAGGACATGTAGGCTATATAATATATATAATGCACCTTTGTGGTATGTGCTTCTCAGTTGGTCTTGCAGATGTGTTAGAGGGGCCAGGTGGGCGAAGAAATCTTTCCGTTCTTGGTTCTGACTGCGACTTTAGTTGAAATGTTGTAACGCACGTGGTCACATGATCGGGTCAATCAAGATCTGTCCTCTCAGTTATTATGATTTTTATCAGGAAAAGTATGTGATGTTTTAATTCTAATGAAATATATATTGAATCATTAAAAACTATTTTTTGTAGAACTTTTTTTTTTTTTTTTTTTATCAATTACTGCAAATTTCAGGTGACCCCTTTTGAATTCCAGGCGACCCCACATGGGGTTGCAACCCCAAGGTTGAAAAACACTGGTTTAGATTAACAGGCTCTGAAATTCTGCCAAAGATGGATTATAGAGATATGAACTGAATGTATTTCCAGCAACGGGCCAGATGATTTATTTGACCACTAGAGGGAGTAGTGAGTCACTCCGTCGGTGTTCCATGGTGGAGAAAACTAACACCACTGGGTCTTTGACCAAAGCATCAGAAAGTGGCAAGATGGGATGAGAACCAATTGGAAACAACCTTTAGAATCAAAGAAACAAGTGATAAAGTGATGGAAGCTAGAACCACTCATGTTTTCTCCACTGGACTCAGCTGTAAATGAAAAGAGTTTGATGATGAAATGTCAGCAGCTGACTTTGATTCTGAGCCTTATGAAGGTATAAAGTTATGGGATGTTATTGCTTTTGCTAAGTTGCTGTTTGTTGATCCACGGTTCAGACTAAACTGTGACAGTTCTGACCTTGTTGGATTCAAACAGATCTTTAGTTCAGCAACTGATGACACAAACCAACAGAAAACAGGTGATTAGTGGTTTTACTGTGGCTGTTTTAGTTTAAAAACAGAGCTAAGCTTGCAGAACTATAATGTCAACTATCAGCTGACCAGGCATGTGAAGAATATAAGACACTGTTATTTTGAACAAATTTCAAAATAAGCTGCTATGAGGTTTAGTTTGAAGGAGTGTTGTCAAACAATTAACATTTTTAATCAGATTAATCACAGGGTTGCAGTGGATTAATTTCAGTTAATCACAATTAACTATCATTCATTTTTAATCTACATTAATTGCGTTTCATTTTGCATGAGCAAACAGACTCATAGAAGTGAATCTATCTGCACTGAACGTGCTAATGAAAGCCCTTCGACCGTTCAACTGTTCCGTCTTGGTTTAGTTTGTCTTCATATTTCCATCCAGAGGCCAATGTGCTGTTTAGCCTCTTCCATCTTTATGGGTTGGTTCTGCTGCCTGTCACTACTGGACCAACTGCACATTTGCACATGTTCGGTGTGAATGCTACTGCACAAACTGACCCAAATGCATTGACAGAGACGCTCAGAGTCCTTCTGCTGCATTTGGATTAATTGCGTTACGATTTTAAATCAGATTAATGGTAATGATGGATTAATCCATTTTAATGCGTTAATTTTAACAGCCTTAGTTTGATGAAGAAAACTTAAGGCCATAAGCTAGCTGTGTGTAAACGATGAGCTTTCTACTTTATTCAGTCAGTGAGATGGTCTATGGAGACGCAGCGTTGATTCGTTGGTGGTTCTGGTGTGACTTCTCCCTGCTCTTGAGACTTTGGAATACTCATCATTCATAGGGCACTTTTGATATACTTTGTAATTCTAAATTTCAACCTTAGTGTGTTACTGAACATTGACATCTACCTCCTCGTTAGTTGCCATGACAACCCTCCTCTTGCCATAAAAGATTCGCTTGTAAACATGTTTTACTTGCAAAAAAGTAAAGTCATGCAATAAAACAACTCTTATAAGGTCATAAACTGACAAAAATCATCCATATTCACTATTTACAGCTTCAAAATGTCTCTATAATCTCTCTGATTCACTGTATAGTGTTATTCTGGACCTCGCTGAGGCGTGGGATTTGGCCCCATATTTAATGTTTGTGGAAATTATCAAAAAATAATCCCTTGCTTGATAAAGGATTAATGTTACATAGAACCCCTGTAAACATTGGTCTTGGCCCAGATTGGTGCATCCCAAGTGTAAAATGATACATAAACCCTGATATCAATAAACCACAACATAATGTATTAATATACATGTGTGGTTTTGATAAATATAAAGACCAAGACAATGTCTGTGAAACATGACCTATATACTATTGTGTAGGTGTTTTATCAGAAGGAATACCGAAGGTGTACGTGTTTGTATGTGGTAGACTACATGTGTGGAAGTGGGAGAATACGTGGTGGGGCTCATTTTGTCACAGTGGGGAGTTGTAATGTAGGGGGGATCTGCAAATATACACTCTGGTCTTCATCCCTCTATCTGTAGTTCTCTTCTAATATCTCATTTTTATGTGCAGGATTGAGGCTAAAATCCCCCATTTTGGCTCCATGTCTAAACACAGAAGTCTCCTCCATCTCAAAGTTAATGTTCACTGTGTTAATGGAGCACAGATGATGTAACTGTTAAAGGTGTAATGATTACACAATTATTCCAATTTAAGCAGCCCTAAATGATTATGTCCTTCCCAGGAGATTCCAGCAAGGTTGTGGACACAGTCGGAGGCATCATTAGGTGAAAGACCTCCGCCGGCTCAGCTCAGAACATGTTAGGGCAAAATGTGACATGTTGAAGAGGGTGCGGCTCAGCGGCATTGTCAACAAGGGCAACAAAACTCATTTGGCAAAAACATGAATGTTTAGTCTCAAAACAAATGGGGTGAATCTCATTGGCCTTTCAGAGTGGAGTGTTCGGGTGAAATCAGATTCAATGGAAATGTCACGACATTATGGTATTGTACATTTTATATTAAAGTCTGTTGCTTCTATTATCAGCTATTCTGACAAATCTGACCTAATTTTCAGAGCTGAACAAGACGGATTAATGTTGGTCGCAGGTTTTAGTGTGGTTCTGTCCTGCTCTGACATCAAATGAACGACATGTGTAGAACATTTGTTACTGGATTATTTTCCAGGCTTTGTACAGGAATAGTAGAGGTTAAAAAAAAGGCAAACCACAAACCTCACCTCAAAACAACCTTGACAGTGAGCCTGTTTATATGACTATAAAAGTCCAATAACTGGGAGGAATCGGCTAATTGTAATAGTCCAGGGTTCCCAAGGAGTCTTAAAAGTCTTGAATTTACAAATCTGCATTTAATACCTTAAAAAAGTCTGGAGAAATTATTCACATACCTTGGGGCTGCCCTCCTGTCGGACAATTCTGGAGCACTGTTGCATCCAGACTATCCGAGTTGATACATGAAACAGGCCCTGTGACTGTAGTAGGGCTCATAAGTTTACATACTCCAGCAGAATTTGTGATTCTTTGTCCATTTTTCACAGAATGTGAATGATAATACAAAAGTTTTTCTGTCACTGATGGTTAGTGGTTTGGTGAATCCATCTATCATCAAACTAATGTGTTTGCTGTTTTTAAATCCTACTGACAACAGAAACTATCCAAATGACCCTGATCATAAGTTTACATACACTAGTTCTTCATCCTCTGTATTGGCCCCGCCCCTTTAACATCATGTTTGACTCCTCCCCAGAGTTGATCAATGATACTGAGGTCAGCAGACTCACAATCTCCTGGGAAGGACATAATCATTTAGGGCTGCTTAAATTGGAATAATTGTGTAATCATTACACCTTTAACAGTTACATCATCTGTGCTCCATTAATACGGCAAACATTAACTTTGAGATGGAGGAGCAGCAGACTCACCCTCATGTTTAGGGTCATTGTCATGTTGGAACATCCAAGATCAGTCAGGGTATGTAAACTTATGAGCACAACTGTATTCATGTTGAGGCTTCATGATTTGTCTGTCTTTCATATTTCCAAACTCAAAAAACGAGTCATCTTTGCCGGACTGACAGTAGCCAAGAAAATGACTGCAGCTGGCTGGAAGCTAGCTCCTTCTCTCACTATCCAATGTTGGATTCTCTCTTTTTTGGATGTCATCGTCATGGAGCTTTCAATGGCTCCTGTTCATGGTTCATGTGAAAGCCCTCAGAATACCTGGTGTCACGCTGCGGACTCTGAAAAACAGGCTAAACCTTCATTTGACCACTGGCTCTCTCACCTTAGTGCCGCTAGATGTCAAGTCCCCTATGTTTGTATGTCTATATGTGCATGTGTATGAATTTTTTAGATTATGTATGTATTTTTATTTCAATGTATTTCAATTTCAATGTTCTTAAATGTATTGATAGGTTTAGCGGTTCAGAAGTGAAACCTTTTAGATGAGTAGATGCTTTTGGTCTCCGGTGGCTGTTTGGGTCGTTACGGGTTAAAATAAGACGTGTTTCAAGCAGCTGAACTAGTCAAGCTGTCAGCCGGTGAAGGGTTTTTGACCATATAGACAAATTATAGCTGTGTAACCAAACATTTTCTCGTCATGTCTGAGCTCCAAATCACTCCCCCTGTGTATTAGCGCAGGTGTCTCTGTGTCCTTTTGTTGATGTATCATCCCAGATTTCGCTTTCTATCCTCCACTACTGCTCCCATCATTCAACCCTGGCATTTTCTACAGGCACGACAGTAAAGAAACCTGTGTTGGCACAGCAATACTGCGTTAATAAAAATAAAGCATGGCTTTAATATGGTTCGTGTGCCATTGGAAGTGCCGTCTCTTTTGACTTGTACTTGTGATGTTTTGGAGCATGTGTCCTCCAACAGATGGGGTGAAGAGTGATGGTCTGTAGGTGTGATTATTTCCACAGTGCTGGAGGATAGAGCTCATTTGTGACATGCCTTCTACAGGCTTGAATGGCCATATATGACACCAGAGGAAGTATAATTGCCTGCTCCCCTGTTGCGTTCTCTCACTCCACCATCCGTTTTCTCTTCCTCTACCTTTCCCCCATGAGCATCATCACACTTTGGTCCCCCTCTGTCAGTACGTGGCCTCGGCTCAGACTGTATAGGGGGCCGGGTTTCCGCCACAGGGCTCATTAAGGCCTATAGTGGGAGCTCTTGATGCTCTGGGGAGACATGACAGTCATTGAAAGTGACGGCAGTTTAGTGACAGCTCCGTAATGCCAACAGTCAGATGGACAGGTAAATATCCAAGCACAGAGACGGAGGGAGAAGGGAGGAGGCAGATGGAGGCCGGACAAGGACGGTCAGAGGTGGTGCAGGACCCCAGCTGGTGGTTTCGAGAGCTCACAACCCTTACACACACTTCAGAGGGCCAATAAACCCTCATTAGGAGCCAGTGTGATGGTCGTAGAGAGACAAATGAACTCAGACAGGAGCTGGAAATAGGTGGGTGAAGAAAAGAGGAAGGGGTGGAGAAGAGAGTGAGGCAGGCCGTGACACCCTTCTGGTACCAGCGCCTCTGGAAAGGTCAGGAGCTTTGCCTCTTACTTCCCTCTGCACGGGGCCAGGCTGCACACTGAGCACACTTACCTCGCTCACACTAACCTATACGACCTCCACATGCATGAGCTGATTTCATCCATTCTTTGGGAAAAGGATGAATCTAGATGGAGAGGTTTTTGAATTGGGTTCTGCTTTGAGATGCTATTAAGGAACACTATCGTATACTTTAGAAGGAATGGAAATGGATTCGAATTTAACCATTACAGTTCTATTATCAATTTAGATTAGATTACATTAGATAGACCTTCATTGGTCCCTTGGGAAATGGAGATTCCAATAGCAGCAAAACCCAGAATCTATAAGAAATATTATAAGAAAATAGTAACACAATAACAAAAACAAAAAAACAAAACAAAAAAACAAACAAAACATAAAACAAAAAACAGGCAGTTGCACATTGGAAAGTCATTAACTTGTACTAGCATTTTTTTCTTTTTTTTTTTTTAGCAAAAACAACAAATCAGAGTAGTAATAATAAAGTAGTACTAATAATAATAATAATAAACGACTATGTTATGTTCTAATATTATAATAAGCACAATATGTATTTATATTACGCAACAATAGAGTGCAAATGGCTTTCTTTGCATTATTGTGAAATATGCACCAAGATTTTGCATTTGATTTGAAAAAACTGGTAAAATGTTATGAAAGGAGTAGTTAAAGGAGTGTGAGAGCTACCTACTGCAGCCCCTGGTCATCATCTAAATGTAATTATAAGACACGGACATGATTCATAAACAGTAGAGAAAGCAGGTTGACTCAGTCAAATGGTGTTAACATTAACACTATCAGTAGAACCACACAGAGTTGAATGTTAGCTGTGACAGATGATGTCTTACTTTAAACATACTTCATTACAAACTTATTTTACAGCAAAATAACTGAGGCTGTAGTTAAAGCAGAGTAAAAAAACACACACAAGCACAAGGGACTGATCAAACCTGACAACAGATCGGTCGGCAAATTAATCTGTATATTAAGCAACATTACTTCATGCTATTGAGATGCATAATCTGTAATCATCACTTATTTTACATCTGTGTTATGTTAAATCAACATAATATCCTCAAATCCACTTTTCTAAATGACTTCACCTAAATCTGTGGACAACTAATCCATTTAATGCCACGATCAGTAACAGTCATATAAACTCAACAAATAGTCTCCATTGGCAACACAATTTCTTTATACCACTGGGCCAGACTAGGTGTTTTTTCTTGGATTCCAAATGAATGATATCCATCTTACAGCTAAAACAAGTCATTTGTTCAGTGGAATGACACCTGGAAAACAACTTTTGACTTAGATATTTTTAGGGTGAAATCGATGAGATCCAACCCTGTCATCCATCAGCTGTATTATGACTTAAAGATACTTCCACATTGGCGTCGTACATAGAACCCTTTGTGTTCCACATCAGCCTGTAGGTCTTTTATAGCATTGATTTCATTGTACAGGTCATGAATGAGTGAATTTCAGTCTGTTTATTGTCATTCTTTAGTTTCTATCTGACACAGTGTAATATGCTGTTGGAGGTGTGACTTTAGTTACACAGATGCTAATGATTTATGCTTATGTGAAAAATGCTTTTGATTCATTATGAAACTCCAATGGGACCAATTATATGTAATTAATAGAAACATTGCCATTGCTTTTATAAGAAAATGTCCACTAGTGTTTACTTCATCGATACATTATCAATATTGTGTTAATTTTGGTATATAATTATGTAAATGTATTCTATTAACAACCCAAAAAAACCCTCACAGGTGGCCAAAGCCTCTAGGCACCAGAAAAAAAACTAGAGAAAAACTTAGGTAAATTATAATTCACCTACATTTTAGAGAAACCCGTGGAAGGGTGAGAAACTCATGAATCATTAGTAGAACATCTTATAACACTGGTCTACAAGTAAAATGCCTCCAGAATAAGAATAGTGAAACTTTACCAAGTTAATAAAGAAAAAAATTTGTCAAAAAAAATGCTGTTGGCTGTAGTTTCCAAGATGTGGGCTTAGGTCAAAATGTGACATTTTGAGAATTGAGAGCTACTAGATCTCCTGCAAAACACTGTCTACACATATCAATACATCCAGTTTAAAAGTTATTTATATTGGAAAATGTATAAATCAATTGTATAAATGTACATAAACCTCTAAATATGTAACAGTGTTTAATCATGTTCACTAAAAACACTTTTGCTATTCAGCCTCCATTTCATCTCATTAAGCCTTAAAGACCCAGTGCTGCTTTAGTGGCAGTTTCCAAATGATTTATTTCTCTTTATTTAACCTTAACTCAACTGATTTATCACCATTTATTATATCATTATCCTCTGTATTTTGCATTTTCAGTGTAAATTATGTATTTTCCTCTATTTAATTTACTGATCATGTAGATGTTCATTAAAGCTCAGATTAAAGTCTAAACTAGCATATGATGATACTGTGTGTGCAGGGATCTGGTCTGCACGTCTTTAGATGTGCTGAGGTAGCGCTTGTCTGCTCTCCTGAAAACCAAGTTTCTTTTACTAGTTACTGTGATTTCAAATAAGAATTGTTGTTCATGTATTCATGTATTTTTTTTCTGGAGAAATATTAGGTGCATGCCTGGGACGCATTGATTGTGAGTTTACTGTATCCTTTCAGATTTGAATGCGTCAGGGACGCAGGACATGTACCTATCAACATCACTGAGAATGATTAAAGTGCAAGGAAAAGATCTCATTTTCACTGGGAAAAATGGAAGGATGATATTTTTAACAAATAATGATGAATCATTTAAGAAAGGTTAAATAAGGAGAAAACTTCATTTGGGAACTAACACAAATGTGGCACTGGGTCTGTAAGGGTTAAGTTTTGCAGTTGTGCGCATTTACAAAGACATGTTTGTAATATTTGGATGCTGATGAGATAAGATGCAGACTGGTGAAAAAATGGAGAGGTCATGACAGCTTTCTGGCTCACAGCATTACCGCCAGCATTAGTTTCACCATTTATATTATATTTTGTTGGCAGGAATGTTAATTTGAACGCCTCCATGTGGCCTATTTTTTCCTGCAATCCAAATCTGTCTGGCTATTTTAACCACAAAAACAAATGAAAAAAAAAAACACGAAAAACATCTACATGTCTACCAAAACGACGTATAAACATTGTGCACAAGCATCTTTTTCATTCCTGGGGCCATTTCATCCATATGTCCCTGTCTCTTCAAGCACTAAAGCTTTGTACTGTACAACCTATAGAGCGCTAGGGTAATGGAAGAGCACACTTTTCTAGGCTAATAGGTTGCCAGGGGCTACAGTGCGGCTGTGCTGTAGTGTAAAAGTGTAAAACTGCAAAACTGGCTCTCATTTGGGTTTGTTACACCTGCAGCCCCAAGGTAAAATGAGAGAGGAGAGGTGGTCATGTTCTCAGTCCAAACTAACTGAAGCAGCACAGATCTGGATGTGATGCAGCTACACGACAGGAGTGGGTGGCCAAAAGGTTCCACTGCCTCTGATCAACCGACAGACTGCAGTGAACTGTATGGACTGTGTCACTGTAGCATGTCACATGGACAGGGTTAAACTCTTGCTTAGATCGACTCTTTTTCCCCTGGACAATACCAGAGAAGGTCTGTATTCTCATGCATCATTACTTAACTTCACTGCTTGTGGTAGCCAGAGCCAAAGACTTTTGTTCCACCTCCTCCTCATTTTTTATATCTGTGCAACTCCATGGAGAATGAATCGCAAAGCTGTGACAATCGGCAGCACTTTTAAGGAGGAGGTTACATTTTCTGATTCAAATCTGTTAGAGGACTTTGATACAAATGACTCTGGTTTGACTCTAAAAGTTCAGATAAGAATCCAATCAACCTGCTAACTCATTGTCTTTTAATAATTAGTGTAGTCGCCTGAGGCTGGATATCAATATTGCAGATGGAAGACTTGAAGTTGTTTGATAGCTTTTGAAGGTATCTCACAGACCCTTTTTTCCAAGTTTTCAACTGCAAAACAGTACTTCAGTTTCCATACACACCACATCTTTTCATTTAGCATTAGCCCATTAGCAACTGAAACATCGGTTGCTGTTCTCTCTTGGATCTCCTTTACATTACATTACATTACAATCTAAGTTATTTACATTAATCTTACACTATTCACACACACACAAATGGGACATATAATACAACAGACAAATGCAATAAAACTGAATAAGCAAACAAAATGACTGCTCTACATTTAGACTCATTCACCAAACAATAGATGTCTGATCCAAGTCATCAGACATCTGTCAATATTATCAAAACTTTGTCCATATCCTGTCTACTGTGTAAACAGGAAAAGTTTTAATTTCTTTTGAAAACATTTTCTATTATTTTCCAACAACAGAAACCCTGGCATCCATTCCATGTAACATCTTTAGGGTGGAGATTTATGTGTTTTCTGTCCATGCTCTGCTCAGGAAAATGCATCATGAAAGGAATTATTCATATATTTTCCAGTGTGTTGCACATCACTGGTGGATTCTGACAGGCATATTTCTCAGTGTGTTGCGGCCATGACGCGTCATACAGATGCAGGTAATTGTGGACTTGATTTAGTAGCTTGTTTTCAGAACCTTCTGCTGTTGTTAGAAACCATAGTTTTCAGTGCATGTCATAGTTGTGTAAGTGATTGGCACAAACGCAGAGAAAAAACTCTGTTTTGCCAGATACCAAGGTACATGTAAATGTAGCCTAAGTGTGCTTCTGTGGATGTGGGAAAGTTGTAAACAGTCAGTGTTTTTAACCTGAAAAAGTGATGAATGACTGGAAAGACGGATCGAGGCATAAAGCTGCAAACCCCTGGAAAACAGGATGAAACATGCACAAAAAATTCTTAGTATGAATTCATTGTTCAGTTAGGTGTATTTTTTAAGCAAAAAGGGTTGTTACGATAAACTTCAGCTAGTGTGTTTGGCAAATATAACATCAGTAGTGCGTTGACCTGGAGGGAACCACAGGTTGTAGTTTTTATGTAATGACCTTACCTCTGATCCAGTTCATTCCTTTCCTTTCTTGATAAATTCCACTGGTATTTTCAGTTGAATAACCTCTCAGCTGGCATGTCTGTTTCTGCACCTAAAATCTGACACCATGGCAATGTGGCCTTATTGTTTATCTGTTGTTAGGTAACCCACTTCCACAATGATTCCATGATTGTAAGGCTATTGTATTCCAAACTTACTAAGATCTCCCACAATATCGTCCAGTCAACTTGCTGTTTTCACTAATCTCTTCCTTGACCAAAAATACGAAAGTATGCCAAACTGCAGCAGTCAGCTCTTTTTGGATTTTGTGTGATGCCCGAGACACATGCAGTTTACTTCCCTTTGGGATAATAATGGGGTGATATTGTTAGCTTAAACTTGTATTATCCAGGTCCAGTTTCCCTAACCCTTCGTACTGTGGGGAAACCACTTAAATATTGATGTTTTTGTAATACAGACCCCTACAAACAGATGGGAGAGGTAGTTATACAATCTACAGTTGACTTATAGAAGCTAAATGCACCATGGTATAAATTACCTAGTCCTAGGTGGGCGTGGCCAAACCTGGATCAGTCCATTCTTAGTGTTATCCAACCTGCATATACTTAAAACTGGACCAGACAGTCGTGGAGGCTTTAATCTGTTATGAAATTGAGTAACAAAAACATGGTCCAGTCTGTCTCCCAAAGGTATCCATGCTGACCTCCATGTACTGCAGGTCATAAACTGATTTCTACATCTGGATTTGATGTTTTAGGTACAGCTTCATTGCACAAAGTAGTGATCAGCATCAGCAGAATGGGGTGAGACGCCACCGATTTCCAATATCTGTTTTCCCTGAATGCACAGATACACTTAAGCCACAGTTTATAAAATCTACACTTGGGAAAGCAATTTTAGAAATCTCAGTTCCTGCGACCTAAAAAGCCATTTACTTATTGATGAAAAGCCCAAACATAGAAAAGAATATCCATTTTACAAAATATCAACATTAGTGTGGACAGGACAAAAGCCTTTTTATCGTCTTCTTGTTGGTATGGTTAGTTATTATCTTCCTGGTTCTCTGTATTTCCTTTGTTCATTTATTGAAATTGTTAAATACCCGGAAATACCCCCCACCCCATTTTTCATGCTTTGACCGGCATGTAATTGTAAGTTGAATATATTGACTACATGTTTGACCCAACATATTCACAGTGCCATTTGTCATTTTACTCTCACTCAATGGATTTATGCCCAAATGAATCTGCAGATAGCTTTGCAGCACCCGGAGGGTTCAAATTCAAACTGTCTGAACTATTAGGGTCCAAATACACAAAGAAATGAAGCACAGACTCAGAAAAGTGGAGTTTCATGCATATGAGCCTTTAAAATATTAAAACATTAGAATTTAACTATCACTGTACAAGGACAGGACAGCAGATAGTTAATAAATGGCGAGCTGTGTTGCATTTACTTTAAACAGAGATTGAAACAGACCATCCACATTGAAAAAAGCTGTCAGACAGAGGAACTAATACCATGTCTCACATAACGAGACGTGGTAATAGGCGGGATGCCAATCATTGTAATGATCAGATTGGCTCTGATTTTAAAAGAAGACATCATTTATTATACAACACGGTGAGGTCATGGCAAATTGAGCTTTCAAACTACTCGTATTCCAATTATAATGAACTGTAACAAGAACTTAGATAATGCCCACAGATTATATGGAAGTCATGAGTATGTATGAGGTACTGCACCTTTAATGAAGCATGCAGTTCCAACTCCACACCTTCCGTACACCTAAAGACACGCACGTGAAATAGGACTTGAAACGTGTCTGCTGCATCCTCGGCCTTCTTTACATTCTGCCATGCATGTAATCCTCATTATGCATCCTTCAAAGTCTTTCTGAGGATTTGAAGCAAAGACTTGAGGCAAGCTTGTTTATACATTTGTGCTTTAATAGTGGTTCGCTACCATTTGTGTCTGTTCTCAGGGGATATTTTGCAGTGCTTACATCAGTTCAGTGTTTATTTAAGTCTGCTTTTCTAGACACTTTTGACCTGCAGTAACACAGATGTCCTTATTTGATTAGGCTTTTACAGACAACACACCTCCTCTTTCTGTTTACACCACACAACTTCACTGTGTTCGACTCACAGGTCAGAAACATGCCTGGGCTTCTTAAATCATACAGACCCAGTGCTGCTTTTGTGGCACTTCCCAAATGAATTTTCCTTTATATTTACCGTATTTTCCACACTATAAGGCGCACCTAAAAGCCTTCAATTTTCTCAAAAGCCGACAGTGCACCTTATAATCCGGTGCGCCTTATAT
>JAPTYQ010128872.1:0-11181 GCA_029814465.1 Ostorhinchus cyanosoma | reverse complement strand
GCAGCAGGACTCATATTACTGCATCAAGACTCATATTACTGCAGCAGGACTCAGATTACTGCATCAGGACTCAGATTGCTGGAGCTGGACTCAGATTACTGCATCAGGACTCAGATTACTGCAGCAGGACTCATATTACTGCATCAAGACTCATATTACTGCAGCAGGACTCAGATTACTGCATCAGGACTCAGATTAATGGAGCTGGACTCAGATTACTGCAGCAGGACTCAGATTACTGGAGCTGGATTTAAATTACTGCAGCAGGACTCAGATTAATGGAGCTGGACTCAGATTATTGCAGCAGGACTCAGATTACTGCAGCAGGACTCAGATTACTGGAGCTGGACTTAGATTACTGCAGCAGGACTCAGATTACTGGAGCTGGACTCAGATTACTGCAGCAGGACTCAGATTACTGGAGCTGGACTCAGATTACTGCATCAAGACTCAGATTACTGCAGCAGGCCTCAGATTACTGCAGCAGGACTCATATTACTGCAGCAGGACTCAGATTACTGCATCAGGACTCAGATTAATGTAGCAGGACTCAGATTACTGCATCAGGACTCAGATTAGTGCAGCAGGACTCAGATTAATGGAGCTGGACTTAGATTACTGCAGCAGGACTCAGATTAATGGAGCTGGACTCAGATTAATGTAGCAGGACTCAGATTACTGCATCAGGACTCAGATTACTGCATCAGGACTCAGATTAGTGCAGCAGGACTCAGATTAATGGAGCTGGACTCAGATTACTGCATCAGGACTCAGATTACTGCAGCAGGACTCATATTACTGCAGCAGGACTCAGATTACTGCAGCAGGACTCATATTACTGCAGCAGGACTCAGATTACTGCAGCAGGACTCAGATTAATGGAGCTGGACTCAGATTACTGCATCAGGACTCAGATTACTGCAGCAGGACTCATATTACTGCAGCAGGACTCAGATTACTGCAGCAGGACTCAGATTAATGGAGCTGGACTCAGATTATTGCGGCAGGACTCAGATTACTGCTTCAGGACTCAGATTACTTTAGCAGGAGTCAAATTATTGTAGCAGACTGACTGACTATTTCACTCACACTGAGTATTTCAGTTACATTAGGTATTTCAGTCACACTGAGTATATCATTTACACTGAGTATTTCAGTCACATTTAGTATTTCTGTTACACTGAGTATTTCAGTAACACTGAGTATTTCAGTCACATTGAGTATTTCAGTTACATTGAGTATTTCAGTCACATTGAGTATTTCAGTCACAATGAGTATTTCACTCACAATGAGTATTTCATTGACACTGAGTATTGCATTGACACTGAGTATTTCAGTTACATTGAGTATTTCACTCACATTGATTATTTCACTCACACTGAGTATTTCAGTTACATTAGGTATTTCAGTTACACTGAGTATTTCAGTCACATTTAGTATTTCAGTTACACTGAGTATTTCAGTTACACATAGTATTTCAGTCACATTGAGTATTTCAGTTACATTGAGTATTTCAGTCACATTGAGTATTTCAGTCACACTGAGTATATCAGTTACACTGAGTATTTTAGTTACATTGAGTATTTCATTCACATTGAGTATTTCACTCACATTGAGTATTTCACTCACACTGAGTATTTCAGTTACATTGAGTATTTCACTCACACTGATTATTTCAGTTACATTGAGTATTTCACTCACACTGAGTATTTCACTCACACTGAGTATTTCAGTTACATTGAGTATTTCACTCACACTGATTATTTCAGTTACATTGAGTATTTAAGTTACATTGAGTATTTCACTCACATTGAGTATTTCACTCACATTGAGTATTTCAGTTACATTGAGTATTTCACTCACATTGAGTATTTCACTCACATTGAGTATTTCAGTTACATTGAGTATTTCAGTCACATTGAGTATTTCAGTTACACTAAGTATTTTAGGTACATTTAGTATTTCAGTTACACTGAGTAATTTAGTCACATTCAGTGTTTCAGTTACACTCAGTATTTCATATGCATTCATACATCATTTACATAAAGCAGAAAAGATGGTAGAAAAGAGAAAAAACAGAGAACCTCTACCATACCTCCACCAAAATTCCACCACACCTCCACCACACCTCTACCGCAGCTCAACCTCCACCACACCTCCACCACAACTCTACCGCAGCTCATCCTCCACCACACCTCCACCTCCACCACACCTCTACCGCAGCTCAACCTCTACCACACCTCCGCTAAACCTCTACCACACCTCTACCGCAGCTCAACCTCTACCACACCTCCACCACACCTCCCCTAAACCTCTACCACACCTCTACCGCAGCTCAACCTCTACCACACCTCCACCACACCTCCGCTAAACCTCTACCACACCTCTACCGCAGCTCAACCTCTACCTCACCTCCACCACACCTCCGCTAAACCTCTACCACACCTCCACCGCAGCTCCACCTCTACCACACCTCCACCAAAATTCCACCACACCTCCACCAAACCTCTACCCCACCTCCACCAAAATTCCACCACGCCTCCACCAAACTTCCACCACATCACCATCACACCTCCACCATCCTCCACCACACCTCCACCGCAGCTCCACCTCTACCAAACCTCCACCACACCTCCACCAAACCACTACCACACCTCCACCACACCTCCATCTCCACCTCTACCAAACCTCCACCACACCTCCATCACACCTCCTGCTCCACTTCCACCAAACCTCTACCACACCTCCACTAAACCTCTACCACACCTCCACCAAACCTCTACCACACCTCCACCAAACCTTCACCACACCTCCACCAAACCTTCACCACACCTCCACCAAACCACCCCCAAGACACCTCCTCCACACCTCCTGCTCCACCTCTACCAAACCTCCACCACACCTCCTGCTCCACTTCCACCAAACCTCCACCACACCTCCACCACCACCCCACCACCACACCTCCTGCTCCACCTCCACCAAACCTCCACCACACTTCCACCAAACTTCCACCACACCTCCTCCCTCACCACACATCCACCCAATCTCCACCTCCACCACACCTCCACTTCCACCAAACCTCCACCACACCTCCGCCACACCTGCACCACACCTCCACCAAACCTCCACCACAACTCCACCAAACCTCCACCACACCTCCACCTCCATCAAACCTTCACTACACCTCCTGCTGCACCTCCACCACACCTCCACCAAACCTCCAACTCCACCCCACGTCCACTGAACGTCCTCCACCACACCTCCATCAAACCTCCACCACACCTCCATCACACCTCCACCAAACCTCCACCGCACCTCCACCAAACCTCCACTTCCACCACACCTTCTGCTCCACCTCCTCCACACCTCCTGCTCCACCTCTGTTCTGTTGTGTTGTTGTTGTGCTGCTGTGTTGTTGTGCTGTTGTGTTGTTGTTCTGTTGTTTTGTTGTGTTGTCTGTTGTTCTGCTGTTGTTCTGATGATGTTCTGTTGTTGTGCTGTTGTTCAGTTTTGTTGTTGTTCTGCTGTTGTGTTGTTGTGTTGCCTGTTTTTCTTTTGTGTTATGTTGTTGTGTTGTTGTGCTATTATTCTTTTGTAGTCCTGTTATGTTGTTGTTTTGTTTTTATGCTGTTGTGCTTTTGTTCTTTTGATGTTCTATTGTGTTGTTGTGCTGTTATGTTATTATTCTGTTTTTGTGCTGTTGTGTTGTTGTTCTATTGTTGTCCTGTTAAGTTGTTGTTCTGTTTTTTTTGCTGTTGTGTTGTATTTCTGTTGATGATCTTTTTTTTTCGATGATTTGTTCAGTTGTGTTGTTGTATTGTTGTTGTGTTGTGCTGTTGTGTTGCATTTCTGTTGATGATCTTTTTTTTTGACGATTTGTTCTGTTGTGTTGTTGTGTTGCCTGTTTTTATGTTGTTGTTGTGCTGTTGTGTTGTTGTGTCGCTTGTTGTTCTTTTGTGTTGTTGTTCTGTTGTTGTGCTGTTGTGTTGCCTATTGTTCTTTTGTGTTGTTCTGTTTTGTTCTTTTTCTGTTGTGCTGTTGTTCTGTTGCCTGTTGTTGTTCTTTTGTGTTGTTGTGCTGTTGTGTTGTTGTGCCGTTGTGTTGTGTTGTTCTGTTGTGTTGTTGTGTTGATGTTGTGTGTCCTTTGTGTGTCCCTCAGTGACTCCAGAACCATGACCTCCTTCCTTGACGACGCTGACGTGTTCGGTGAGAAACTGTCATTGATGAACATCAGCTGCTTCAGTTTGTGTCTTTCATCTGTTTAATGTCCATGTTCTGGGCCAGTCTGGGTCGGTCTGTATCAGTCTCGGTTAGTCTAGGTTGGTCTGGGTCAGTCTGGGTTGGTATGGGTCAGTCTAGGTTGGTCTGGGTTGACCTGGGTTAGCCTGGGTCAGTCTAGGTTGGTCTGGGTTGGTCTGAGTTGGTCTGGGTTGGTTTAGGTTGGTCTGGGTCAATCTGGATCAGTCTCGGTTAGTCTAAGTTGGTCTGGGTCAGTCTTGTTCAGTCTGGGTCAGTCTGAGTTTGTCTGGGCCAGTCTGGGTCGGTCTTGGTCATTTTGGGTTGGTCTGGGCCAGTCTGGGTTGGTCTAGGTTGGTCTGAGTCAGTCTGGGTTAGTCTAGGTTGGTCTGGGTCAGTCTGGTCTGTCTAGGTTGGTCTGGGTTGGTGTAGGTCAATCTGAGTCAGTCTAGGTTGGTCTGGATCAATCTGGGTCGGTCTAGGTTGGTCTGGGTTGGTCTGGGTCGGTCTTGGTCATTCTGGGTTGGTCTGGGTTGGTCTGGGCCAGTCTGGGTTAGTGTGAGTCAGTCTGGGCCAATCTGGGTCGGTCTGGATTAGACTTGGTTAGTCTAGGTTGGTCTGGGTTGGTCTTGGTCAGTTTGGGTTGGTCTGGGTTGGTGTTGGTTGGTGTTGATTGGTCTTAGTCAATCTGGGTCAGTCTGGGTTGGTCTGAGTTGGTCTTGATTGGTCTAGGATTGGTCCTGGTTGGTCTTGGTCAGTCTGGGTTGGTGTTGGTTGATCTAGGTTGGTCTTGGTCAGTCTCAGTCTGGGTTGGTCTGGATTAGTCTTGGTTGGTCTGGGTCAGTCTGGGTTGGTCTTTGTTCTTATGGTTCTTAGTCCTGTCATTCTTTTGAGGTTCTGGTGGCTCCTGTGGTTCTGGTGGTTCCTTTGGTTCTTGTGGTTCCAGTGGTTCTTGTTGTTCATGTGGTTCCTGTGGTTCCTTTGGTTCTTGTGGTTCATGTGGTTCTCTTGGTTCTTGTGGTTCATTTGGCTCCTGTGGTTCTCTTGGATCTTGTGGTTCATTTGGCTCCTGTGGTTCTTGTGGTTCCTGTGGTTCTTGTGGTTCCTGTGGTTCTTGTAGTTCTTGTGGTTTTTGTGGTTCATGTGGTTCCTGTGGTTCTTGTGGTTCATGTGGTTCCTGTGGTTCTTGTGGTTCTTGTGGTTCTTGTTGTTCCTGTGGTTCCTGTGGTTCTTGTGGTTCCTGTGGTTCTTGTAGTTCTTGTGGTTCATGTGGTTCATGTGGTTCCTTTGGTTCTTGTGGTTCTTGTGGTTCATGTGGTTCCTGTGGTTCTTGTGGTTCTTGTAGTTCTTGTGGTTCTTGTGTTTCTCGTGGTTCAAGTGGTTCTTGTGGTTCATGTAGTTCTTGTGGTTCCTGTGGCTCATGTGGCTCCTGTGGTTCATGTGGATTCCTGTGGTTCTTGTGGTTCTAGTGGTTCCTGTGGTTATTGTGGTTCTTGTGGTTCATTTGGTTCATGTTGTTCTTGTGGTTCTTGTGGTTCATGTGGCTCCTGTGGTTATTGTCGTTCCTTTGGGTTCCTGAGGTTCGTATCATTCCAGTGGCTCTAGTTGTTCATGTGGTTCTTTTGGTTCTTGTGGCTCATGTGGTTCCTGAAGTTCCTGTGGTTCCTTTGGTACTTTGGCTCTTGTGGTTTCTGTGGTTTTTGTGGTTATTATGGTTCCTGGGGTTCTTGTGGTTCATGTGGTTCTTGTGGTTCATGTGGCTCATGTCGTTCTTGTGGTTCCTTAAGTTCTTGTGGTTAATGCAGTATATGTGGTTCTTTTGGTTCTTGTGGCCAATGTGGTTCCTATGGTTCCCGTTGTTCTTTTGGTTCATGTGGTTCTTGTGGCTCTTGTTGTTCATGTGGTTCTAAAGGGTCTTTTGGTTCTTGTGGTTCCTGTGGTTCCTTTGGTTCATGTGGTTCTTGTGGTTCATGCAGTTCCTGTGGTTCTAGTGGTTCCTGTGGTTCTTGTGGTTCATTTAGTTCCTGTGGATCTTGTGGTTCATGTGGTTCCTGTAGTTCTTGTTGTTCATGTGGTTCTTGTGGATCCTGTGGTTCATGTGGTTCCAGTGGCTCATGTGGTTCTTGTGGTTCTTTTGGTTCTTGTGGCTAATGTGGTTCTTGTGGTTCCTTTGATTCCTTTGGTTCCTGCTGTTCTTGTGGTTCATGTGTTTTTGTGGCTCTTGAGGATCATGTGGCTCATATGATTCTTTTGTTTTTTGGTTCTTGTGGCTCATGTGGTTCCTGTGGTCCTTGTGCTTCTTGTGGTTCCTATGGTTCCTGTGGTTCTCGTGGTTCCTGTGGTTCTTGTGGTTCCTGTGGCTCATATGTTTCCTTTAGTTCTTGTGATTCATGTGGTTCCTTTGGTTCCGGAGGTTCTTATCATTCCCATGGCTCTTGTGGCTCATGTGGTTCCTTTTGTTCCTGTGGTTCTTGTGGTTCCTGAGGTTCTTATGGTTCTTGTGGCCCATGTGGTTCGTATAGTTCCTCTTGTTCTTTTGGTTCATGTGGTTCTTGTGGCTCTTGTGGTTCATGTGGTTCCTAAGGGTCTTTTTGTTCGTGTGTTTCTTAAAGTTCCCGTGGTTCCTTTGGTCCATGTAGTTCTTGAGGTTCATGTGGTTCCTGTGGTTCATGTGGTTCTTGTGGTTCCTTTGGTTCTTGTGGTTCTTGTGGTTCATGTGGATCCTGTGGTTCTTGTGGTTCATTCAGTTCCTGAGGTTCTTGTGGCTCATGTGGTCCCTTTGGTTCTTGTGGTTCATGTGGTTCCATTGGTTCTTGTGGTTCATGTAGTTCCTGTGGTTCTTGTGGTTCCTGTGGTTCTTGTGGTTCATGTAGTTCCTGTGGTTCTTGTTGTTCATGTGGTTCTTGTGGATCCTGTGGTTCCTGTGGTTCGTGTGGTTCCAGTGGCTCATGTGGTTCTTTTGGTTCTTGTGGCTAATGTGGTTCCTGAGGTTCTTGTGGTTCCTGTGATTCTCGTGGTTCCTGTAATTCCTTAGGTTCTTATGGTTCCTGTGGTTCTTGTGGTTCATGTGATTCTTGTGGTTCCTGTGGTTCTTTTGGTTCATGTGGTTCTTGTGGTTTCTTTGGTTCTTGTGGTTCCTGTGGTTCTTGTGGTTCCTGTGGTTCCTGTGGTTCTCGTGGTTCCTGTGGTTCTTGTGGTTCCTGTGGCTCATATGTTTCCTTTAGTTCTTGTGATTCATGTGGTTCCTTTGGTTCCGGAGGTTCTTATCATTCCCATGGCTCTTGTGGCTCATGTGGTTCCTTTTGTTCCTGTGGTTCTTGTGGTTCCTGAGGTTCTTATGGTTCTTGTGGCCCATGTGGTTCGTATAGTTCCTCTTGTTCTTTTGGTTCATGTGGTTCTTGTGGCTCTTGTGGTTCATGTGGTTCCTAAGGGTCTTTTTGTTCGTGTGTTTCTTAAAGTTCCCGTGGTTCCTTTGGTCCATGTAGTTCTTGAGGTTCATGTGGTTCCTGTGGTTCATGTGGTTCTTGTGGTTCCTTTGGTTCTTGTGGTTCTTGTGGTTCATGTGGATCCTGTGGTTCTTGTGGTTCATTCAGTTCCTGAGGTTCTTGTGGCTCATGTGGTCCCTTTGGTTCTTGTGGTTCATGTGGTTCCATTGGTTCTTGTGGTTCATGTAGTTCCTGTGGTTCTTGTGGTTCCTGTGGTTCTTGTGGTTCATGTAGTTCCTGTGGTTCTTGTTGTTCATGTGGTTCTTGTGGATCCTGTGGTTCCTGTGGTTCGTGTGGTTCCAGTGGCTCATGTGGTTCTTTTGGTTCTTGTGGCTAATGTGGTTCCTGAGGTTCTTGTGGTTCCTGTGATTCTCGTGGTTCCTGTAATTCCTTAGGTTCTTATGGTTCCTGTGGTTCTTGTGGTTCATGTGATTCTTGTGGTTCCTGTGGTTCTTTTGGTTCATGTGGTTCTTGTGGTTTCTTTGGTTCTTGTGGTCCCTGTGGATCCTGTGGTTCCTGTGGTTCATGTGGTTCCAGTGGCTCATGTGGTTCTTTTGGTTCTTGTGGCTAATGTGGTTCCCGTGATGCCTTTGGTTCCTGTTGTTCTCTAGGTTCATGTGGTTCATATGATTCTTGTGGTTCTTTTGGTTCTTGTGGCTCATGTGGTTCCTGTGGTTCTTGTGGTCCCTTTGGTTCTTGTGGTTCCTATGGTTCCTGTGGCTCATGTGGTTCTAGTGGTTCCTGTGGTTCTTGTGTTTCCTGTGGTTCATGTGGCTCCTGTGGTTCTTGTGGTTCCTGTGGCTCTTGTGGTTCATATGGTTCATATGATTCTTGTGGTTCTTTTTGTTCTTGTGGCTAATGTGGTTCCTGTGATTCTCGTGGTTCCTGTAGTTCCTTAGGTTCTTATGGTTCCTGTGGTTCATGTGGTTCTTGTGGTTTCTTGGGTTCTTGTGGTCCCTGTGGTTCATGTGGTTCCTGTGGTTCTTTTGGTTCATGTGGTTCTTTTGGTTCATTTGGTTCTTGTGGTTCTATGTCGGCATTTCAGACCTGAACCAGGTGATTCCTGAGACTGAGCTACTCGACAACAGCATCCAGAAAGGCCGCGCCCAGTTGTCCGTCAAAACCCGCAGGCACCGCCCCTCCAGGTCCCGTTACCGTGACAGTGTGAGTTCGACAGAGGGCGACGACAGTCTGGAGCAGAAGGTACGGACTCACCTTCATCTGTACAAGTGTAAATGAGGTCAGAGGTCACAGCAGCAGCCATTCACTAAAACTGCGATGCTCAAAGGTCCCAGGGTCCCTGAAGAAGACACAAGACAGAACTACATAAAAGACAAACCACAGTATAACAGTGTGTGTTGTGTTCAAGGACGTACGTTCTATTTGTACTGTCCAATATTTAAAATGGACCAAGTTTTTAAAACCCTCTTTAATGTTGGCTTGAAACTCTCAGGACGCCCCATTACACTCCGCCCACTCACCTCTACACCTGGCCATGCGAGGCTCCTCCCCTTCTCCTGATTCGCTGCTATCTGCACGAAGCCCCGCCTTCTCATTCGACACATCCGTGGTGAGAACCAATCACAGCTCATGTCCAATGTAATCATCCAATGAAGCTCCGAATGTATAATTCACTCACGTGTTCATGCTTTTCAGGTGCGACGCTCCCCAGAAGACGGTGGCGCATCAATGGCCACTGCCCCTCGGGGGCGGTACCACCAACTGACCAATGCAACATCCCAGGAGGCTCTGGTGACGCCCAGCAACTCCCTGTTCAAGTCCTGCCCCTCCTCTGACTGCTCACCTGTTTACCTGAGGAGGAGCAGGAGGCCGGACAGCGAAGGTACCCCTGAACACACCTCAGTACACCTGCATGCAGCTGAACGCACCTCAGTACACCGACTGCACCTGAATGCTCCTCAGTACACCCACATGGAGGTGAATTTGGTGTGTCTGTCTCAGTCCTGGTTTCAGATACGAGTCGGGACTCGAGTCCAGCTGAACCCAGAAGTCCGACTGTCATCTTGGACAAGAAGACCAAGAGGCGCTTCCTGGACCTGGGGTGAGGACACACCATAGACACAATGATAATGAGCACCAGTGCATGAGTGTACATGGACTGAACCCAGATCTCGGTCCTCAGGGTCACCCTCCGACGCTCCTACATCAGGGTGAGGAAAGACAAGTCCAACAGGCTGTCAGTGGGCAGCAGGTGGGTCCACACCCCACACATCCACACAGGACCACACCCACACCCAGGTCGCACCCACACACAGGACCACCCACAGGTCACACCCACACCAAGGTCACAGCCACACCTAAGTCACACCCCCACCCAGGTCCACACCTACACCCAGGTCACACCCACACCCAGGTCACACCCACACCAAGGTCACAGCCACGCCTAAGTCACACCCACACCCAGGTCACACCCACACAAAGGTCACAGCCACACCTAAGTCACACCCACACCCAGGTCACACCCAGATCTACATTCTAGTCCACACCTACATCTAGATCCAGACTCAGACTGTGTCCATGTTCTGGTCCTCAGGGAGCAATCGGAGAGTCCATCCCGGTCCTCGGCCTCTTTCGTCCCGTTCTCCTGGTTCTCTGAGGGGCGGGGGTCCGTCTCCTCCTCCGGGACCCCTCCCTCCTCCCCGAAGGCTCCCCCGCTGAGTCCGCCCCGACCCCGGAAGTCCCACTCCCAGGTACTAAAACGGGTTCCCCAAGACCCGATCTAGTCTTCAGATCAGATTCAGTCAGATCAGATTGATACTTTTATTGAGTCAGTTTCCATGATGATTATAATCCAATAACTGTTAACAATCAGATGTGATGCCTTCACTGTCACCTCAAAAATAGGATAATCAATAAACCCTGGTTTGGTCGTTTCAGTCGATTATTGGATTTATTTCAGAGTTTGTTCATACATAGTGACGTAGAATCCAACTTCCTCTTCTTGTCATCTACGTCACTTGAGTTTTCTGTGATGTAATAGTTTTAGCATGTGCTCAGATTAACCTTTTTACATGAAGACACGGAAGACTGAGACAAACCCAGGGGTGTTCATTGGATTGAATGTAATCAGATTACTTCCTCATCCACCACCCACTGTCCAGGTCCAGGGTTGGAGACCCTTGGGGTCCATTTCACAAAGCAGGTTTAACGAAAACTCTGGGTTAGTTAATCTCAGAAAACTCTGGGTTTCTTAATCTCAGAATGAGGAAAACCCTGAGTTTTCTGTTTCACAGACAGAGTTAACTTAAACTCTGGCTCAGTTACCGTAGTAACAGACTGTGAATCTAACCTGATCTGGAGCAGGTTTTTCTCTGTGGCTCCGCCCACTTTCAGACACACACTGTGGTTCATTTCCTCCTTCGTTCATTCAGTCAGTAGGAGAGTTTTAGTGGAACATAGTTGTGTGGTTCTGTTCTTTAAACACAGATCAGTGGGTCGA
>JAPTYQ010128759.1:0-15032 GCA_029814465.1 Ostorhinchus cyanosoma | reverse complement strand
TTCTGCCTAGTACCCTAGGTTAGAGACACATTAAGGACAAAGGGAGGTATCACTAAATATGACCATTTGGGTTTATTGAAGCTGTTTTTTCCTTTAAACTGTTATTTTCACTGTTGTACATACTTCACATATATCCAGATTGGATCTTAATACAGAGACTTACAAATGCATATGTGTGATCATTATAACTTTACTAAGCTGATAAACCTAATGTTGGTCCGGACTTTTGCACTGTACTCTATGTAATAGATTTCTAAATGTTTCACAGTGTAAATCTGAAGACTGAATGTATTCTTATGTGTTGACAATGTAGAGGTACAACCAGTAGCACAGAGAAAAACACTCCTTTTGAGTAACACCCATTCTCATTAATTTATAGAATTTAACATTTTGACTTAATTCTGTGTTTTGAAAACTTTAGCCAGTGACTTAACTTAATTATTATTATTTTTTTTTATCAGTGATCCAAACTGGGGAAAACATCACTAATTTTAACCTTAAACTTGTTACATTGTAATTGCCACAAACACATCTTTTCCTTTATGAGATGAAAAAAATAATACTAGCTTGGTTTGGTTATAAATCCCCAGAAAAAGGTCTTGAAAATGTGATTGCTGCAGGCCCTGATGGTGACAATAGTTTATTTTCACATCCACCAGGTACTTTCTGTGTCTTCAGCTGAGGAAGGACATCATGCGTGGCGTTCTCCCCTGTTCTTTTGTCACACTGTCTCTACTGGGCTCCTACACAGCCCAGTCTGAAATAGGGGAGTATGACCCAGAGCTCCATGGAGCAGACTATGTTAAGGACCTGAACTTGGCCCCCGGGCAGAGCAAAGAACTGGAGGAGAAGGTGATGGAGCTGCACCGCACATACAGGTAAGCCCACCGGGAGATGAACTGACTTTCCACTGTTTGAGAGTTAAAATATAAGATCAGCACCATATTTGATTCTGAAAACCTCTGCATCGCCACAAATGTTACATCGCAGTGTCTTTGCTTCATCTGTTTGAGTGACATTACAAATACAAGTTTGACTTCCTTCTCTGTCATCTGCAGATCAATGAGTCCAGCTCAAGCAGACATGTTGTTTCTGGAGAACGCCAAGAAACTCGCCATGTATGGAGTGGACCTTCACCAAGCCAAGGTGTGCTTTTGTGTACAATAGAATGTGCCTCTTTGGATTAAAATCATCAGTTAATGGTGGCCCATAGTGTTTATGATTTACCCTCCACTTTTCAAAATGTGTTTCCTGATTTTGCAACAGCATTTGTCTGTTACATGAGAAGCATTTGGATTTTAATTACAAACAGTAATTACATCAGCCCCCCCTTTCAGAAAAAATGAGAGATTAATAAAACGTAAACCCCTTGACCCCAGTTTCCAGCCTTGCAGAGTGAGAGAGTTTGCCTCCTGGTGACCATTTCCTGTAACTGCAAAATTGAACCTGATGAGTGGTGATGTGCCACAGTATGTACTGGTTTTCATCCTGATTTGTTCTTTCAGGATCTCGACGGTGTTGACATCACACTGGGTGTTTGCTCCAGCGGTCTGATGGTTTACAAGGATAAACTGAGGATCAACCGTTTCCCTTGGCCCAAAGTACTTAAGATCTCATACAAACGCAGCAGCTTCTTTATTAAGATCCGACCGTCAGAGGTAAATCATTCACTTACACCTTTATTATTTTTGTTTCATTATAAATTTTAACTTCATTCTTTGTTTCAAATAAAGTTAACTTTAAATTGAATCTGATTAACTTTAGACCTATTAATCATGAATTTTTAATATCTTGCACAATCGGCATGATTTTATATGATATCCGGACACCTTGTTTAATGTTATTATCTTAAGTCGCTATTTTCAAGTCATAATTTTTTTGTGTGACTTCTGTTTCTTCACCAACAGCAAGAGCAGTACGAAAGCACAATTGGCTTTAAACTGCCCAACTACAAAGCCTCAAAGAAGCTGTGGAAAGTTTGTGTCGAGCACCATACCTTCTTCAGGTAACACCACGTCACTCTCACCCTTTTCTGAAATGACACTTAGCTGCCTGACAACAGAGGTCGTCTTCGGGTTGGGCTGCCCGTAGATAAGATAATTGGCTAACTGGACTCTGCAGCTTAAGCCGTACACTAGCTTGCTGGCAGTTTAACCGCGGAGGAAAAGCTACACGTCCATGACTTAGCAAGGAACCTCAGAGGTTTTATCAGGCTAATAAGATGAAGAGCAGAGCTGTTGCTAGCATTGTTACGTAACCCTTTTAATTTTTAGAGAATGCTAAATCCTGTGATTCTTTTGCCAGTCCTGATACGTGGGGCTGTCACCTTGATTAAACTGTCAAACTGATTAAATCACGGGTGGATGAAAATTAAATGAATATTTCTGTTTTGTTTTTTTTATCCCTCAGGGTTTCAACAGTGGAGGCTCCCTCATCACGTCGCTTCCTCGTCCTGGGCTCAAAGTTCCGGTACAGCGGGCGTACTCAGGCCCAGACCCGCCAGGCCAGCTCATTGATCGACCGCCCCGCCCCTCGCTTCACACGTTCTGCAAGCAAGAGGCTGTCTCGTAATCTAGATGGAGGTACGCACAAGTGTGTCATTTCGTTGCATCAGTGCATTTATTCATTAAAATGTAGCTTCAGTAAAATACGCTCTGACTTGTTTCGCTCTTACAGCTGGAGATGAGACTCTCCAGTTCTTGCAGAAACTTTCTTTATCAACCAGGTCTGAGGTTGATGATTGGTCACTGATTCTGGGATCTGAAAAACTCCAGCCTTCTCTTGAACTCTCAGGTACCCAGAGTTATGTGCAGCTGTATTGGCACTTCCTGGCATACTGACACTTGCCACTTGATTCCATCATCTGACATGCCCATTTCTTATGGTTCATTTGCTTTAATGCTTCTACACATTGTAAAACATTGCCTTTCATCTGCAACACATATGGTTTTCTACAAACGCCGGCCTTTCCATATGGATGCTAACATCATTATGTGCTTTCCCTGGCATATACCCCAGGGTATCTTTGATTATTATGAACTTTGCAAGAAAAAAGGAATTTCTCGTTAGGTTCCTGTTCCACATTTCTTTGCATTTAAAGAGGCTGCTATGTGTTGTTTATAGCAAACCGCGTTGGTTTGTTCTCATGCTTCTAGCTTTAGGTTCAGCGCTGTCACTGAGTCATCGCTGCTCAGGTGACTGTTGTTCAAACATTGGATAAAGCTTTGGAAAGCTCTCTTTTACCAGCCTTTGCTCTGATGGATTTTGTGTGTGCTTCTTTGCTAAAGTCAAGGCATCTCTCATTCCGCTTTGTACTAACTTCCATTTACTAGACTTATAATGGTCTAGTGCAAATGCTTGGAATTCGGCTTGGTCAGAAACACGCTTGAAGCCCTGTGGAGCATTCACAGTGGCCACCATCGCTCCAGCAAACCCATTACATAACGGCCTTCACCCCGTCATCTCTTCACAGCCAGAGGGGATTCTGTACAGACTCGGTGGACGGAGGAGGGGCAGTCTGTTCACACAGTAACCTGGCAGGGCACTCAGATTGGGCAGACAGTCAGTGAACCATGGCAGGAGCTGGCATCAAATGAGCACCAGCTGAGGGGAAAGGAGGATGAATGGTCCACTCTGCTCTATCGCCATTCTCCTTTTCCTTTTGTCCCATCTTTTGATTTGGTGAAAGAGTCAGGTATCTGCTTTTGTAACGCCTGCCAGCATTTATCCACAATTTGCAACAATGCATTATTGAGCATTTTAACACGATCAATGTTCACGATCACGTGTATGAATGTTGCATTATCTTCCTACATGCATCTTGCACTCACTTATTTTCCCTCATTTGCAGATTTAATTTTTCGTCATTTCCTCATCTAATGTGACATTGCTGCCTATTGTTTCTGTGAATTTACTAGCAAAACTCAGCTTGGCAAAAATGAGTTCTATTGAGAGGCTTTTACAACCCATGCTGAAACGGACAGATGATTGGTACCTCTACTTTGACCAAATCTACAACCAATCCTCACTAAAGTTTGATGAAGAACCTCCATGTAAGTGTCTGTGTGTTACCAGACAATACAGTAAAATATCACGTACATTTTATGAAGCAACCATTAGCTCCTCTTTTGTTTTAGCTTAAACATCTAATTTACCTTCATCCCTGCTCCACAGTCTTTCCCTTAGCACAGGTGCAGCTCCAGGAGAAGGATGAACAGGTCTTTGGTGCAACTGAGCAGGAAGTGATCACTGAGACAGTTATTGAGAGATTACAGGAAAATGTTACTTTGGTAGACAAGCTGAAGGAGGCAGATGTTTTGGAGAAGCGTCTGAGAGAAGTGAAGGATTTAGAGGAAAGGCTCCAACTGGTGGATGACATGGCGGAAAGACTTCAGGAAGTAATTGAAGAGGAGTTGGGGAAGGAAGAAGTTGACAGATTAAGAGAGGAAGAGTCAAAAATAGTGGTGAAAAAATCAGTTTGGAAAGTGGAAACAAAAGAGGATGAAGTGGATGAGCTAGAAGAGCAGATAAAGAAGGTGTTTTTGAAAGGCCTGTTGCCCGAAGAGGAAGAGACTGAGATGAAGGAGGAGAATAAACTAGAGGTCACAGACATGAGCATGTTAGACGATAGTTTGAGAGAGAAGCTCAGTCAGGTAGAAAAGGAATGGAGAGAAGAAGTTGAGGAGAAGTTTGGTGGCCCAGATGTTATCAGCACTTCTTCTGTTGTGGTTTACAAGAAGGTGGAGCAAAGGATGAATACGAGAGTAACAGTTGTGGAAGAAAGAAGTCAACGAGAGTACAGTAAGGAAGACGTGACAGGTGTAGTGTCAGAAAAGAGGCTTGAGAAGATGGCAATGTGGAGTAAGACAGAAGGACTAGAGGAGAGAGAACTAACAGAGAGACTCCAAAGTGAGGATCGACCTCAGGTGGAAGATAAAGACGTGTGGTTCATACTTTTTGACCGTCTTCCATACAAGGCTGTTTTCAAACCACCAGGTATAGTATGTTATTGTGCATACAGCTTTCAGCTACATGTCAGGCCTTAATTTACTGTCACACACAAGATGAGTCAAACACTAGTTCAGTTTCTGTTCATTGGACTTAATCATTCCCCTTTCTAAGACGTAAGCATTATTTTTTTTTTTTTTTTTTTTACTTCCTGATATTGTATTGCTATCATATCCTATAATCTGATGCCTGATGATGGTCACTCTATAGACCCACCACCTTCTTATTGTCAGACTTTCTTCTGTTAAAATGTCTCGTCAGTATTCGCCTCAGTGGAACGTGCTCAGGTGGAAGAAAAAGAAGAAGAAAGCGGATTATTTATCTCAACAACCCAAGTATTAACTGTGGAAGAGAAAAGGGAGATCATAGTAGAAGAGAGTAAAATAAAAGAAGATGGAGTAAGAGGTGTTCCTGAAATCACACTGCCACAGACTGTCAAAGAGAGAGTTGATGACTGGTTTGTGTTGCTGGACGTTGTTCCCAGAGAAATGCCTTTTGTACCACCAGGTAGTGCTCAAGTCTCTTATTTTCTGCTTTGCAAAAGAATTTCAGCCTATTGTGCTTTTTATTGTGCTTGATTCCTAGCGTATTTCCATCTTCACATACTGAATTAAAACACAAGTGTGTCACTTGCATTAAGGGAGTGAGACCAGACGAATGCTGACAGTTTTCTCTGCTTTGAGAAGAAATGGTTTAGAAACGTAACTGTTTTCTGTTTATTGAAGTCAACAGACTTTTGTTGATTACTCTTTTCCATTTTCTAGAAATGCACATATTCCGTCATTGTTTTGTTCAGTTCCTTATATTTTACTGCTGTCTCATCCTTCTATTAGGTGTTTTGAAATGCTTAACATTGGCCGCTTCTCAGTTTAGTTATTAATATACTTGCAAATATGAATTACAGCAGCTGCTTTCGTGTTATCAGCTTCCCTATGTTTTTCTTCTGTAAAACTGGATTTTGTTTCTTGTCAGTAGTGCCCTCTGTGGAACGTCCTCGGGTAGATCAAGAAAGCTATGCCATCTCAACAACCAAAGTTATAACAGTGGAGAAGAAAAGAGAGATCATAGTAGAAGAGAGTAAAATGACAGACGATGGAGTAAGAAGTGTTCCTGAAATCACACCGCCACAGACAGTCACAGAGAGAGTTGATGACTGGTTTGTGTTACTGGATGTTGTTCCCAGAGAAATGCCTTATGTACCACCAGGTAGTGCTCAAGTCTCTTTTCTGCTGATTTGCAAAAACAAACTTTGGCTTCTTGTGCTTTTTATTGTTTTCGCTTACTAGTGTAATATCATCCCGACATATTGAGTTAAAGCTCTGTTTCCCAAGTGTGTCAGTTACCTTTAAGGAGCGAGAACATATGGATGCTGAGAGTTTTCTTTGTGCTTCTGGAAGTAGTTGAGCAAAGGAGCACAACTATTCTATTCATTGAAGTCAACAGACATCTTTTGTTGATTGCTCTTTTTCATTTTTCTATAGGTGCACATACTCTGTCATTGTTTTATTCGATTCCTTATATTTTCCTCCCGTCACATAAGGTGCTTGAAATGCTTAACATTGGCAGTTTCTCAGTCTAGTTATTAATATACGTGCAAATGAGAATCACAGCAGCTGCTTCCATGCTATCAGATTTTTTTTTATCACCGTATGTTTATTTCTCTCTAAAAATGGGTTTTCTTGTTAGTAGTACCCTCTGTGGAACGTGCTCGGGTGATTCAAGAAAGCTTCGTCATCTCAACAACCAAAGTTATAACTGCGGAAGAGAAAATGGAGATCATAGTAGAAGAGAGTAAAATAAAAGAAGATGGAGTAAGAGGTGTTCCTGAAATCACACCACCACAGACTGTCACAGAGAGAGTTGATGACTGGTTTGTGTTGCTGGATGTTGTTCCCAGAGAAATGCTTTACGTACCACCAGGTAGCGCTAAAATCATGCGTGCTCCTCTATAAAATAACTTTGGCTTTATTGTGCTGTTTTATTGCGCTTGCTTACTGGTGCGATTTCCCTTTTATCTCCAGTTAAATCACTCTTTCCAAACTCTGTCAGTTTCCTTAAGGGAGCAAGACCAGACGGATGCTGAGAGATTTGCCTCTGTGGTTAAAATCACAGCAGACAAAGAGATTAGAGAAGAAGTAGTCGAAGAAAGAAAAGTAACCCAAGACATGCCGAGACTTGTGCAAGAAATCCCTCAACAACTGCAGAGAATCAGAGATGATGACTGGTTTGTGTTGCTGGATGTTGTTCCCAGAATCCCATCTTATGTACCCCCAGGTAGTGCTAAAGTCTCCTGCATTGTTTTATAACTTCAACCAATTACTGTTCTGCAAATGCACATATCCATTAAGTCGTGTATAGTCAGCCAATTTTCATTCTGTTTTGTGTTAGTTGCTCTTGTGAAGCGTGTTGAAGTGTCTCCAAAAGAATGCAGTCCTGTTGTTGAAGTGACCAGAGTGAAGCAGATAGAAGTGATGCTGGTAGAAGACACAGAAATGCGAAGTCAAAAGCAAGTCCTCGCACAACCAAAGTCCATGAAACAGATAGAGGATGACTGGTTTATTCTTCTGGATGTTCCTGTTAGAATATCGGCTTATGTGCCACCAGGTACTACTGGTTTTCTCACATGCTATTTCTTACTTCATTGTGTATTTTGTCACCTTTTTGACCTCTATTTTATTTTTTTTTTATTACTCTATCCTTTTGTCATTAGTTACCATGGCTGGCTATAGTCAAGGTTACGCTGAGGAAACCATTTCTACTGAGACGGTAATAGTAGAGTCCAGGAGGAAGGTTGTAGTTGAAGAGATTATGATCCAGAAAAAGGAAAAGGAGCTTCCCAAGCAGATTATACCACAGCAGAAAGTCTCTCAACCAGTTAGACAAAGGGATGACGACTGGTATGTGCTGCTGGATGTTACTCCCAAAGAGGCTGTCTATGTGCCCCCAGGTACAAACTTGTTCAAAATATCTTCCCACATATACTTTTCTACCAAGGGAGATGTATTTATACTAATAAACTCCAGAAATTACACATTTTTATTGGCTTACAAAAACAGAGCCTCTCTCAGTTCATCTTGAGGTATACTTATAAACTTTTTGTTTTCAGTTCCCGTGGTGGTATCCAGTCAAATGTATCCGAGTCCTCAGCCTCAAATCGAAGTGAAACGTATAGAACGGAAGGTTGATCTTGAGCAGATTAGATCACAGCCTTCTCAGCCAAGACCAGAAAGAGATGATGACTGGTTTGTGCTGTTTGATGCTGTTCGTGAGAGGGCAGTCACACCCCCTGCAGGTATAGTTTCTATAAGTTTGCAGCTTCTCTTCAGCATTCAGACATTTATATCTTTTTTTATCATTTGTTATCTTAATTTACAGCTTAAAGTTTTTGTGATTCAGACACAGGTTTAACTGGGTTGATTTTTGTCTGTCTGTACCAGTCACTCCTGTTGTGCCTGTGCCATATATGAGGAAAACAATTGAGACTGAGGTGACACTCACTGAGACTAAAACATGGACGAAGATCACAATTGGTGTGGACAGAAAGCAAGATGAGGCACGTCTGTCTGAAATTAGATCAAGACAAATTATAGCACCACCAGAGAGAGAAGGAGGCGATGATTGGTTTGTCCTGTTTGACGTCATCCGTGACAAGCCTGTTGTTGTACCACAAGGTAGATTCCAAACCCAAAAGGTTTACACACTCTGCTATGACTAATAACCTGGCACTAGATCATTTTTTTTGTTTCAGTTAAAGCTGAAAAACTCAAATAATTCCATCAGACTTCAATAATGTCATATGTGCACTGGGTTCATAGACTCTTTTTGTTTGTGTTAGTTGCTGTTGTGGAGCGTATTATCGATGTGGTACCTTCCAAGGTACCAAAACAAAAATTCATCACTGAAGATGTGAGGCCATTTGTGACATTTGTGGAGATAAAACCATCTCAGCGGAGAAGAGTGGATGATGACTGGTTTATGCTCCTAGATGTTGCAACAAAAGTATCAGGTATTATGTGGTTTTGTGAAAGTACGCCGATGTTCTTCTGCATCATTAACGTGCAGTGTATATTTTAGCTCATTCAGAAGCGCAAAGAACTCACTTTCATGTGACTGGCTGAGGTTCACTGTGGTTTCTGTGTGTATTCTATGTCAGTGGCTGTGGACAAGCAAGTCCGTATGTATCCTGAAGTAAGACCAACCAAAGAGTTTGCAGCCAAAGAGGTTAAAGTGCAGAAGAGAGTTACAATAGTGGATGAGAGGTGGCGGCAGAAAACGATGGTACAGCAGAAACCACAGCCAACAGTGAGAGAGGTGGAGGATGAGTGGTATATACTTCTGGATGTGGCCCCTAAACCGTCAGGTATAATCAAAATAATTGCCAACAAACTTCACAACTCTTTTACATTCATTCTGTAATGTTTTAAGTCCTCACATTCTAAACATACTGAGTCAAAAGGTCAAATATTGTCTTTGTCATTTCACTTTGGGACTACTTAATTTACTGTAATGCAGGTCCCATAATATTTTCCCATAATATTACCTAAAAAATGGTTGTCTGTTTGTGTTAGTTGCTGTCCCAGAGCGCATCAGGTTCCCAAAAGAAGTGAGCAGATCTCAGACCAAAACAAGGATCACTATTTCAGAGATGCGGCCACAGTTTGAGAAGCGAATCCTGGAGGAAAGGCCTGCACCATCTCGTGCATATATCAGTGATGATTGGTTTGTTCTCCTAGATGTTGGCGTCAAAGAGTCAGGTATTTTTTGCTTGGTTTGTTGCTTTGCAGATGACCAGCTCATACTCACGCTTTCTTGGAGTCGTGGAAAACCTATTAACATCAAATTAAAGCTGCTGTGCCCTGTTTCACACTGACTTCTTTGCACAAGAGAATGAGTCCGCTAATGGAAGTTCACATTCCCCATTGCTTAAGGATCTCTGACGCGCTGTGTTTTGCAGATTAAAGAATTACCGCTTTCTAATCTCAGCATTTCACGCTCAGTGGTTCATCAATGAGCATCGCAGGTCATTACAGCCTAATATCATCTGCTTGTGCATCAAACATCGGATTAGAACAAGAACCGAGCAGCGCTTTTGCTCTCTTTGCATTTTGTGGATATTGTGGATATTCACTGATGGCACTCTTCTGCTTATACTTTCCGAAAAGTAAGTAAAGAAATTTAAGGTACAGTATACTCTTGCATCATCGTGGTTTGAGAAGTAAGTATGATGTGGCTTTGCGCTAAAGTTTTACATATGTTTTAAACTCTATTCTGTCTGCTTTTTATGCACTGAGGGTTTGCACATGTTTAAACCAGGCAATCCGACCTCTCTGCTACACTATGTCTAAAAGATTTCCATTTTCCTTTTCCTTTCCCCAGCTGTGAGCACACAGAGGGGTGCCCGTCCTGTTAGCGCTCCAGTTTTCTCCCAGGCTGCCCTGGCCGAGGCTGGAATCCCCATGGCCCCATTCGACCAGCCCCAGACCTCCACTCCAATCAAGACCAGCCGCCAGGAGGACAGGAGGCTGGAGGTCACGGTAGAAACGGTGGAACCTTCGAAAATGGAGACAGTCACTGAGGTCAAGGTATTTTGTCACTCTTAATACTTTTGACTTTGAATGTCTGTTATTGAATCTGCTGGACCTTAATGTGTACACCATGTAGATCATGTATACTTAAGGAGACTACTGGCGCCAGTGCAAGATAATCAACTGACGCCTTATACCTTCGTAATAAGTGTCTGGGTATTTTGATGATTATAAATTAGTAGTCTTGAGCAGTTAAAGGTGTCTCAAGCAGAGATTTTCTCTGTGTATGTGTGAACTGTGTCTCTCTTGCTGCTGTAGCCAGCAGTGTGGAGGGACCACAGAGAAGTAAACTCATCCCTGATACCCACCATCAATGGGCACATTCAGGTTAGTGTCAGACACTGGCCTCATGCATGTCTGTCCTCAGAAGACTTGTTTCCTCTATGGCGAAGTATCAAAGGCAACACGCAGAGGATGCTAACATGTGTTCCTCTCTCCTCCCTGGGGTAGCTCGAGTCAGAGGTCACAAGCACGGAGGTGGTGCGAATGCGAAAGGTCAGATTCTTAGTCGTGTTTCAGCTCTCTTTCCATAGCCATGTCTCCATCTCCATTCTGATGATATCAAGCTTCTCATCCAAAAGACTAATTTCACCCTCTTCTCATGTTGTGCTTCCATACAGCTAGCTCTTAAATGAAAACCACATCAGGTTCGATGCGCGTACAGCATATGTTAGAAAACGTAAGATCATCAGCATACGTGAGCAGTCATTAAGTGAATAATACAGCTTTGATATGAGGAGACTGTTACTGTTTAGACGTTTACAAAGCAGTCATTTCTTCTCATTGCTTGCTGTTGTTGTAAACCCTGGAATGCACATGCATGATTATGGATTAAATGCACCTTACTAAAATGGGGCATGATAGCTGGTGTTTTATCACATTTCTGTCACTTCACCATTCTTTATTTCTTTTCTCATAGATATTCTGAGTCAGTTCTCTAGGTTCTTTGCTTTAGTAGTGGAGTACTCGGCCCCGAACTGTTTTGCATGCGGATTCGTCAAAACTCCTGTTGTTCGTTGTATTAACACTGTAGAGAATATCAGTAGCATGCATGTCCAAGGTGTGGCAGTTTGGATGCCGACACACAAGTCAACTGAAACAAACCACCCTTTTTTGTTCTTTTCATTTTTCACAGAAAAGAGCAAAGAAAATTGAGGGTGACTCAATTTATGTCAGACATAGCCTTTTAATGTTGGAGGTTTGTATCCCTTCTGGAAATGTCAGTCTTTAGCTGTATTTTCTTGCTCTTTGGCACATTGGCTGCTGTTTTAATATCACGCTTGCATGTGGCATGTTTCACACTCTACGCATCATCATAATTGGCTTTGTAGATGATATGATAAGTGTGTGTGTGTGTGGCAAAATAACTCTAATCCGGATAGCTATTTCAGGAGAGTGCTGTTGAAACAATTATATCAAATATGTAGACATCAGAACCTTACTCCTGTCTCACAGTGTCTATAAAACCTGTCCCTTATCAGCTTTGAGATGTGATTGATGAATTAAGCTAATCAGGGACAGCAATAGCTCAATTATACTTTTTTTTTTTTTTACATGTTTTTTCTTTCAGTATTCCTGAATCAGTCCACTTCTAAATGATATATGTTCTTCCAGATTTTCAGTATTCTCCTGCTTCTGCTTTTGCTCTTTCCATCGACATCTTCACTTCTTCTGTTTTTGTATCTTGTTGGCAAGGCATTGCAGTTTCTCAGCAATTATGCAAATGAAATGTAGGTTTGAAAGTCAAAATAATTATACCCAGTCATACATTTTTGCTGTGATGTATGAAACACGCGATGATTTGGGTAACACTTACCAAGTTGCTCTTTAGAACCACAATAGGCCATGATTAGCATTCAACAATATCCTTTAATATCGTCTTCGATATTTCGGGTAATTCTGATTTCAGTGTCTTCTTTTCAGTTGTCCATAAAGATCAACTTGGTTCTAAATGTTACCAAATAAGTGCTGCTGTTGCTTTTGTTCATTCCTGTTTAATGAATGTGTTTCCACTTATATATACTAAGGCTTCATCTTCGACAGTTTGTACATGTCTGCTATCATCACTACCTGCTCTTTGATTTGCAGCCTGTTTTTTCAATTGCAATTCACTGCAAGTCTAATGCTTTGAAATAGATCCATGCTGTGTAGCTGATAACTCCTGTTCATGGCTCATCAATAATCCTCCACCTTGATAAATGTTTTAATGAACGTTACACTTGAAGTCTGCTGTCATGACTGAGCTGCTGGCATAAGTTTAATTTTGTATATAAGTTCCTGATAACCACTGAAGACACCACATAGTATGAAAATGTAGAATATTTAATTTATGGTACCACCTAATTTATGATCCCCTAGAGTCAATTAACCTCGCTTCTGCTTAATTGTTTATTCAGAGATTAATCAGCATGTATTGCAGGAAAACAAGAGAAATGCAACATAATCTAACTGTTGTTCTTTATTCTCTCCCTCTCTCTGCAAACATCTCCTCATACTCCATCATTACCCTTATCCCTGTCCTTGCATCAAACTCTCACTATCTGTCCAAACATTTTATCTCCTGTTATTGTTTCCCTGCTCCATTTGTCTCGGCCAAATATCCCGGCATCCTCCTCCACCCCCCACTGCTCTACTCCTCTGTTCTCGGCTTTCCTCCGTATAGGAGTTCGATAAACCTCAGGAGGACCTGCTTAGGCATCATGCCAGCATCAGCGAGCTGAAGAGAAACTTCATGGAAGCCGTCCCAGATCCCAGGCCCAGTGAGTGGGACAAACGTCTGTCCACACACTCTCCGTTCCGCACTCTGGGTATCAACGGCCAGCCTCTGCCCAGCGCAGATGGGGTAAGTCTCCCACAGCAGTCCCTCACCCCCGAATCCTTCATCAACAGAAGGAAATAATGTCGGTTTTAAATTAAATTAGCCTCTGAAATTCATTTAGAGCGTGTGTTTACATAAATCATCTAAACCAGGGGTGTCCAATCCTGGTCCTCGAGGGCTGGTATCCTGCATGTTTTAGATGTTTCCCTCTCCCAGCACACCTGACGGCCATTATCAGGCTTCTGCAGAGCTTGATGATAGGCTTATTGTTCAAATCAAGTGTGTTGGAAGAGGGATACATCTAAAGCATCCAGGATACCAGCCCTCGAGGACCAAGGTTGAGCAGCCTTGATCTAAAACATATAGGTTACCAGCCCTCGGGGACCAGGATTGGACACCCCTGATCTAAACTGTTTTTTATTCTGGTTCATTCGGGCAGTGTGCATGGTCCTTTTTTAATTTTAAAAAATAACCTTGAATTGGAGCTAATGTTGTGTTATGATAAGTTTTACGTTACTTTGAGATTTCTATTTTGACTTGAATATATTCAAATGAAATAAGGGCTCAGCCTCTGGTGCCATTGTTGGTTTTGTGACAGATTGAATATTATGGATTGTGTGTGCATGTTCAGTCCTATTCAAGGCATTAGCATCTGGTATGCAACACATGCATGTGAATGAAGAATGCAGTTGGACTTGTTGAATAGGGTTTATTCGATGGGCTGTCGAGGGTGAGGCATCTTTGGAACTTGTCAGCTGTCTGAAAATTCTGTTCGTTTGTTGTATGTACATTGGATGCCTCTGACCTGACATGTTCGTATTGCATGACCGACTGACTGACATAAAACATACTGCATGACTCAGAGATGACCACTCTGTTAAATAGTTGCACGCTCCGACACTGAGCAGATTAGGAGTTTACCTTTTCTTTTTCCTCTGCCCTTCTTTCATTGATGAGTCCTCTTTCTGCTTTTACTCTTGCGTGCTTTCTTTTCACGCTTCATTTTCCTTTTTTTTTTCCTGCTGCTTCCTTTACATCTTGGCTGTTTAACCATGAAGACACAAGGCCTCATTCACAGTTGCATCTGTGCTTGTCAACAATAACGTAACTATCACAGGATGTCAGCATGAAACTACTACAAATCCATCTCTGCTTTGTTTGTCTTTATGTGTCATTTTACGGCTAAAGTGATTACTTGAACACTTCTTAGACTGCAAACACAACCCCAAGCTGCTATCAGTCACATGAATAAACAACTATAATCTACTGATGTTAATTTTGCATGCCCTGTGGTGTGAGATTATCTGAAGAGCAGGAGTCCTTTGACACAAACCATGTTTATACTTGGAAATGAATTCCCTCATGTGCATCGTGTTGTCATGGCACATTAGAGTCAGTGTGAAATCAAAGCAAAGTAAAACTGACAGCTTTGAATCTGCTGTGTAAAAAAAAAAAAAAAAAAGGAGCAGTTTAACAAACCAATTTAAGCAGTCAATGATATGACAGTGGTCCAGTGCCATCAGCTATGTGGAATTTAAGAATATTTTACATTCTACTTCTACTATACTATAGTGTTGTTTGATGTGGCAGAAAAAAATGATTAGACCATCAAAAGTCATCAA